>ML797892.1:239346-283019 GCA_009831015.1 Picea engelmannii
CCCAGTGAGAAGTTAGGGCGCGGGTTGCTTGTTTTCAAGTGATTTTTGAGGAATTTCTCAGCATGGCTTTGGCTAGGAAGAGGCATGAGTTGGCCTGATGCCAGGTAAACCTGTATGGTGCATTTTAGGGTTATAACAGAGAGGGAGGAGATTAATTCCTCGGTTGGGAGGGAGTGTTGATATGTGGCACCATGGAGTTGTAGATCTGTATCATGCTAGTACAACTCAAAGATGGTCATACAACTGAGAGATGATGCTTTCATCATTCTAGTTATGATCATGCTAGTACAACTTAGATATGATATAGATGGTTGGATTTGTGGATGATACAATGGCCTGAGGTGCATCATGATAGTACAACTTAGAGGTGGACATACAACTTAGATATGATGTATTGTCATCATGCTAGTACAACTTAGAGATGATGCTTATGAGTCGCATCAAGATAGATATGGCCATGCTAGTACAACTTAGAGGTGGACATACATATTCAATATGATGTATTAGCATCATGCTAGATATGGTCATACTAGTACAACTTAGAGATGACCATACAAATTAGAGGTGATGCAGATGGCTCATTTCATGCTAGATATGGTCATGCTAGTACAACTTAGATACGATGCATTGGATTCATGCTAGTACCTTAGAGATGATCATACAACTTAGAGATGACATAGTGAGGCACTCATATACATCATGTGAGTACACATTAGATATGACATACAACTTAGATATGATGCATTGGCATCATGATAGATATGTCATGCTATTACAACTTAGAGATGATGTAGATGATACTCCAAATCACACCAGTACAACTTATAAATGATGCATTCACATCATGCTAGTACAAATTAGAAGTGATGCAACTAATGTCAATGTTGATGCATGATGATATCAAATGATATGATTATTGTGGAGATTGTATGTCTCTGGGTAATAACTTTATGATACTATGGTGGATGTGCTCCACTGGTAGTGACTGTATGTCATTGGTTAGTATCTATGTGCTACTAGGAGTGGTTGTGTACCAGTGGAAAATAGTTGTGTACTACTATGGATAGACACAGTTGTGTTCTATTGGATGGAATTGTAGCAGCTGTATGATACTATCTGATTTCCATGGAGACTACCACTAGTGTTGGAGATGATTTCCAACTAGTGATGATGTTTCTCGTGGTTTGATTTGTGTGATCATGAAATATCCTGTGTGGATATGATGATGATACCAACATAATGGTATGTTTGTGATCAAGACCATTACCATTAAATTTCCCTAGCTAGGAGGGAGTGTTGATGTTATGGTAGATGCGAGAGGTATTAACCTCTATGTATCAACTTTGGCTAGAATAGAATATTCCGAAAGCAAGAGAAACCCTAAACATATGTGTAGAAATCATAGAAGAAAATCAACTTAGTAAAATAATTAATATTAAAGTATTAGATTATAAAAGGACAAGTCGACCCATACAAGTGACAAGAACCACTATAAATAAGAGATGATCTAGCTCATTTGTACACACACACTTCACTCTCTCTCTCTCAAGGATGGTGCAAGTTTGGAGCTGCAGCTGCAAATATGGAATGTGGATATTTTGGGATGGTTCTTGGTCTCTCTCTCTATAGCCCTATCTATCCTAATATGTGCTCCCTACCTTCTAGTTTCTCTTGGTGGTGTTCTTGGTGATATTTATTGTTGGTATTCTTGGTAAGTGCAACTGCAACTGCAACAGCTGCAACTGAGTATTGTTCTTGTTTTGTGGATTTGGGACTTTATGTTTGGTGAGATATATTTGGAGAAAGATGTGCTCTCTTGGTTATCTTTTGGTTATAGTGTTTCTTCCGAATTCATTCTATCTAGAAAAGGTTATGGTGCTCAGGGATGGCTACGTGACTATGGTTGGGTGACAATAGTGATATTGTCTATGATAAAATGAGCACATAGGATATTTTAAAAAGTTATGGGCCATACCACCTTCAAGGTAGTCTAACCAATGGAAGGTAGCATGGAAGTTCTTTGTTAAGCTTGTTGTGGCACCAATTGCAGCTGCAACTAGGGTTTCTGATTGTGCAACTGGAACAAACCCTAACTTAACCTTCTGGACACTTAAATTGATAATTTTGGCATAATTTGTAGACATTCTAGTGCACCTTATCCTAGTGCACCTGCTAGTACTCTTAGCAAGAAAAAATGTCAATTTTGGTTTTTTTGTCAAAGTCAAAGTCAAAGTCAAAGGTTGACTAGTCAAAGTAAAAAATTGACTTTTGGTCCAAAAAAAAATTGTGGTCAAAGTTGAAATTTCATGGTTTCTATCTTGTTATAATAATTGAACCTTTTTAATTCAGTTTCTAACCTCTTCTCATCAAGATGGTGTTTAATTTCAGATTAGAAGACAAGCTGAACGATGCTGCAAATTTCAAAGGTATGCACTTGTATATGCTTTTCATGTTATATCATCCAGAAAACGCATGAGTGTCTTTTGTAGGGAATGTAAAATATACCTTGTCTAATTAATGATCTTGGATTCAATACATATAGAGGAACAAACAATTGAGACTCTAGGTTCCAGGTTTGATTGATCAAATTGTTAAGATTTGCACATATCAAGTTTGATAGTTTCTATAGTTGTGAAAATGGTATTTGAAAGGTTATATTACTTATAGGTATACTTGGTTGCATGTAAGTACTATTGATATAGATGATTGTTACACTTGTTTGTAAAATGAACTAACATCTCCTCTAGGAGATATTTCTCCTTCCCGGGAAGGTCACCTTGGTAATTCTATGATCCTTGTTACCATAGATATGTTCTTGTGAAAATATTATTGGAAATACTTTTTCTCTTGTTGTTCTTGTTTCGAGAAAGTCACAGAAGGTAAATTTGAGGAGTTGTAGTGACAGTTGAAAACATGGGGCAGATGAATCCATCAAGTGGTGAGGCAGATGATCTCACCTAATACCAATTCTAATGGAAGCGTGGAAAGCAAAAGGATTTTTGGACATCGTTCACTCATATGTGTATGGACCAACATCTAAGCATAAGATAAAGATATTTAGGTTCGATAATGGAGGAGAATACACCTCCAAGAAGCTCATTGCATTTTTTTAAAGAAGCCAATATTATGAGGGAGATAATTTTTCCACATAATCCTCAACAGAATTGTGTGGCAGAAAGGAAGAACCAATCCATTGAAGAAATTGTTAAGGAAATGATGAATAAACATAATCTATCCATGTTTCTATGGAGAGAAGCAACTATGAAAACCGTATATATTTAGAATATAAGTCTTATCAATGCAAAACCTTCCATCTTTGAAGTAACAGTCAAGAAGGAAGCTATGATGGAATAATTTCAATCCATCATGATGTATGGGAAATTGTTCCTAGACCTGAAGGAAATCCTATAAAGTATCGATAAATACAAGGCAATATTTATGGCTAGAGGGTTCTCTCAGTAGGAGGGAGAAGACTATGATGAGATGATTTCTCTATCCATCATATCTCTTGAAACATCCATGGGTTGTAGTTTACATTAGATGGATGTAAAGACTTCTTTTCTCAATGGATCAATTGAGGAAGAAGTATACATAGAGAAACCTCAAGGATTTGAGGTACACCCAAGAGAAACCCATGTATTCATATTAAACAATATCTTGTATGGACTTGTTGAGGGGTCCTAAATCCCTTTAACTCAACAATAGGAACCAAACCCACCACCAAGGCCCAATTAGACTCTGCAACGTTTAATGGTGGAATGGTTCTCAAAATCTTGCGATCCGACCAATTGATCGATGGGCTTTACGTAGCGATTGACATGATGTATTCTTGTGAAAGCTCCTCCTTTAGTTCAAACGTTCTATTTTTTTATTTTCTGTTATAGGTGGGACTGATACAAGATAAATGTTGGTATAAACCAACTGGGTAACAAAGGTGTTAGCGTCATAAGTCACTCCTGGATTGCGGCAGGAGCAGAGCCCAATGCCCATCATTTTATGTCATGAATAAATTTAATGGGTGATTAAATGGGTAGAGACCCAAGAAGGTATAGTTTTAACTCGGGAAACTGGGCCTGGTATGTAGAAAAAAAGGGAGGTCTTGATCCAAATTCCGTCAGTAAGTTGAGTATAAGATGGATAGATGGAAGACTTAATGAGATGAAGGAGAAAGACTACCTTGGGCATCAGGCCTTCGGCAGCTTGAGGAGGAAAAACTCAGAAGACAAGATCCTCTTGACCCTGAGCTTCAAAGAACTAAAAGGTGGCTCAACTAGATCCTCCAATTCCAATCCATTCAGCGTTGAGAAAGCACAAGAACTGATTAGAAACCCTGCGACTATTACAGTGATCCAACCTACATCATCCTATAACAATGCAACTCGACTGGATCCTCCAATTCTGAGATGTTCTAACATAGTGTAAACAAAGAGATGGAAAGAGGATGACATCCATAAAGTAAGAAGTCTCAAATGCCAATACATAACCAGAGTGACCAACGCTTCATCAAAACTTTACAATAGGGAGCCTAGCTAAACCATCGATCCTTACAAAAATGGAAAAAATTCCTACAAATACTCCTCCACTTTTTCCCAACAAAGGCATCCTAGACTTTCAGGATGGGGCATCTCTTCAATCAAATCTGGCTTGCACTCCTCTGTCGTACGCCATCTTAACTCTGCATGGCTCATGCTAAGGGGTAGTTGAGCCCTTAAATGTTGAATTAGCATGCGCAGACTTCCCTGGTGAGTTGAGGACATCAGCATGGCTTCTGTGGGAAAACCAGTACAGAGGACCACCGAGGGCGGACTTCCTACCAGGGCATCCATACCTCGCAATTAATGAGTGAGGTGAGGTTTCAACCACCCCCTCTCTTCTTCATTCATTCCCAGCAGGTATCAAGATTGAGATCAAGTCAAACCAACACCTGGAGAACACAGTACCCCCCTTCTGAAGCTCAACTCGACACTTTTGGCCTCCTTTGTACAACTTTTTCTATTTCCCCAAGTGACCACGGGCTGTGACCCTGTGCCTATCTTCAAAGGTGCTTTCAGAATTTCGTGTTTCGCGGCTGGGAGGAGGCTGCTCCTTGTGCTTCAAAGATATGAAAGGCAAGGTGGCGACATAGCCTAATCGCGCACCACACATCCCTCTATATGGATGGTCCTCATCATCTCGGTAATATTGTGGGCCCAAGTCTTGGACGCCTTTATCACTTTGTGTCTCGTGGCTGGGAGGAGGTTTCTCCTTGTGATTCAAAGTCACGATGCGCGAAGAGGTGATAGAGCCAAGTCATGCACCACGTGTCCCTCTCAAGCGCTAAAACTCATGCAACCCCATGGCTCTAGCTTACCCGATGACCGACGATCTGCTCCATCGATCGATCGTCATCGTTGAATCCCAGATTTCTCATCTGCTAGCACTTAAGTCCGAAATGTACATATTTTGTGTGTTGCGCTTGGGCTATGGAGTCAAGCTCGAAACCTCTCGCGGCTGAAAATACAGGCCAAAAAGTAAAGAAAAACAAACAAAGCTACATGCTCAAAGGAGCTTATTTATGTACAGTCATAATGCTAATAAAATATTTTACATGGGGCTAGGTGAAAGCAAACTTCCACCATAGCCATTCAAGTGGCTTCCTGGATAGAAGCTCCTTCCTTTTGTCGATGATCACCAATAGATGGCATAAACGTGACAGCAGAACATCTACACTCTTCAACTTCTCCTCACAAGCTGAAGTTGATATGAAATAGGGCGGCTCCAAGGCATAAAGGACATGCCACTCCATGTATTCGCTGATAAGGTCATAGAATGAGTGGAGAATTTCAAAAAATTGGCGATAGGTAGCCTCCTCTGCTACAAAACTATTCACATGTGGCTGAATATCTCTGAAAAGTACAGGTGAGTGGAAAACTGTCGTAGGCTCATTGATCTCGGGCGGTGGCTGCTCGCTGACTGGCTCTGGATAGAAAAAGAAATGTGCGCTCAAATTCTTTCCTGGTTCTTCCTCTTCTTCTTCGTGCACTTCCCCATATTGTAAAAAGGGAACAATCTCCTGATCCTTCTCTTCAATCCCAAATGTAAATACATCATGGGAAATATCGTGAAGGAAGGAAGAACAATCCTCTTCCACAATGGATTCTTCGTTTAAATCTGAGACAACAGGCTCATCGAGGGCAAGTGCTAACGCATCTAAGAAATCTTCAATAATATCTTCAAAAGAGTTGCTTAGATCATCTGCCTCGAAGACTAGAAAATCCTCTTCGTTGCCATCAGATTCCAATTTTGCATGTTGGGCAGTGGGGGATATCGCCTTCTCCATTAGTTCACTCAGAGCATCTTCTTCCAAGGTTGGAGGATCCTCTGCACATCGTTCATCTTTTAACCTGTCTAGTTTGGCAGAGAGATATTTCACCTGCTCCATCAGCTCGCTCAGGGCATTTTCTTCCTCCCTAGGATCTTCATCACTTTCATAACCTTCCTCTGTTGTAGATGAATGGGGAGGAGAAAGGACTGAGTTCTAATCCAGTTCATCAGGATCATCCTCACAGCCTATGTCTGAAATAGATTCATCTGGTATAGAGTTGTGGTATCCCTCACTATAGCTATGACAAACTAACATAGAGGGATACAACTTCTGAAAATAAGTGGTGAAAGATGCATGAAACTCTAAGAGTGAAGAAATTCTAGCAGGGGGTAAAGAATGATACCATTTACGTGCATCCCCTACTAACGAGAACATGGACATTTTCAATAATACATCCTCATGATGTATCTCCCACTAATGCATGAGTTCATGAAACTCACTGAGGTGCTGAGCAGGGTTGTCATCTTCAATCTTTCCAAATATGGGAAAATAACCGCCCCATTCATTCGGAGAAGGGACAACATTAGGAAAACCAGGAATAGCAGAAAAATTAAATGGAGCAAACCTTTGAGCTAGGATTTTTTCCATTCCGAACCAGTGGAGTCACCAATTGATCCTTGAATCATGGAGTCTCCAGGTGAAATATGCGCAGCTTCGAATGTGCCTAGTCCTTGTTCACCATCAAAGGCCAGATCTTATGTTGTTGTTACCCCAGGAAGCTTCTCAGGCTGAGAAAGAAACTGCTGAAACCTTCTCGAGAAAGCTCCTCTAGGTCATCTTTCAGGTGCACTAACAGTAGCCACAGCTAAAACAGTGAAGTGGAAACAAAGGAGTCACCACAGTGGAGTCGCCAGGTGCACAGTACAATCTTCAATGGCTCTGATACCTGATGCACCATCAGAATCAGAGGCTCAATGTCGTTCTACCTAGGGAAAATCTTCAACTTCATCCCTGGCAGCAGCGCCAGAAATGTTAGTGTCAGAAGTCACTCCTAGATTGCGGCAGGAGCAGATCCCAACGCCCATTAGTTTATGTCACGAATAAATTTAATGGGTGATCAAATGGGTAGAGACCCAAGAAGGTATAGTTTTAACTCAGGAAACTGAGCCTGGTATGTAGAAAACAAGGGAGGTCTTGATCCAACTTCCATCAGTAAGTTGAGTATAAGATGGATAGATGGAAGACTTAATGAGATGAGTGAGAAAGACTACCTCGGGCATCAGGCCTTCGACATCTTGAGGAGGAAAAACTTAGAATACAAGATCCTCTTGACCCCGAGTTTCAAAGAACTGAAAGGTGGCTTGACTGGATCCTCTAATTTCGAGCCATATAGTGTTGAGAAAGCACAAGAACTGATTAGAAACCCTGCAACTATTACAGTGATCCAACCTACATCATCCTATAACAATGCAACTCGATTGGATCCTCCAATTCCAAGTTGTTCTAACACAGTGTAAACAAAGAGATGGAAAGAGGCTGACATCCATAAAGTAAGAAGTCTCAAATGCCAATACATAACTTGAGCGACCAGCGCTTCATCAAAACTTTACAATCGGGAGCCTAGCTCAACCATCGATCCTTACAAAAATGGAAAAAATTCCTACATATACTCCTCCACTTTTTCCCAACAGAGGAATCCTAGACTTTCAGGATGGGGCGTCTCTTCAATCAAATCTGGCCTGCACTCCTCTGTCATACGCCATCTTAACTCTACATGGCTCATGCTAAGGGGTAGCTGAGCCCTTAAATGTCGATTTAGCGTGCGCAGACTTCCCTGGTGAGTTGAGGACATCGGCATGGCTTCTGTGGGAAAACTAGTACAGAGGACCACCGTGGGAAGACTTCCTGCTAGGGCCTCCATACCTCGCAATTAATGAGTGAGGTGAGGTTTCAACCACCCTCTCTCTTCTTCATTCATTCCAAGCAGGTATCAAGATTGAGATCAAGTCAAACCGACACCTGAAGAACACGGTACCCCCCTTCTGAAGCTCAACTTGACACTTTTGGCCTCCTTTGTATAGCTTTTTCTATTTCCCCAAGTGACCACGGGCTGTGACCCTGTGCCTATCTTCAAAGGCTCTTTCGGCATTTTGTGTTTCACGGCTAGGAGGAGGCTGCTCCTTGTGCTTCAAATATACGAAAGGTGATTTGGAAACATAGCCTAATCGTGTGCCACACATCCCTCTGGATGGACAATCTTGATCATCTCGGCAATATTGTGGGCCCGGGTCCTGGACACCTTCGGCACTTCGCATCTCACGGCTGGGAGGAGGCTGCTCCTTGTGCTTCAAAGTTGTGATGCGCGAAGAGGCGATAGAGACAAATCGTGCACCACGTGTCCCTCTCAAGTGCTAAAACTCATGCAACCCCGTGGCTCTGGCTTACCAGATGATCGACAATCTGCTCCATCGATTGATCCTCGCCGTCGAATCCCAGATTTCTCATCTTCTAGCACTTAAGTCCGAAATCGATGTCTTCTGTGTGCTGCGCTTGGCGCTCATGCCTGCAAATGAATAAAATGCATTTGGTGGGTTATTTAAGCCCCGTTTCTTCACGTTTACGCCACGGGCTTTAATCTTGGAGAGAAAACGCCCCCCTTGCAAGAATTTGTGCTAACAAAAGGGGAAAGGAATTAACTATTGAAGAAGGTTGAGCTCAGGATAACCCTCATACTCAAGCATGCAGACAATGATTCTTACACCTGCAACAAGCCTAGTAATAATACATTAACATACTAGTGTTCCAATTGTTGACTGAGATATGATTATTAGAACAAGACATACATGCAATAAACGATGGCAAGAAAAATAGTTTCCTTATCTCTAATCATTGATCACACATTAACACAACGATTTATTTTTCATCATTAAAGACAAGAACTATAAAATTATTGAATCAGATAACTTATCAACAGATTCATAGGCTCTTACTCATTATAACATCCATTCATGAGATAAAATGAGAAATAATTCTTCTTCAGATCCAATCACACATGCTTTTGATGAAAAACACAAACTTGTCTCTGGTCCTAAACATGACTTCTCAATTAAGGTAGCTCTGAAATAGTTCTTTACAAATCCAAAATGAGGGTCTTTTCCAAAACCATCGACCTCTTCTAACAGGTCACTCCTCTTATTTAGAACATATTATTAACTAAAAATAACTATCAAAAGTGAAAGCTAAGTAAAAAAAAACATCGCCACATGGCGCTTTCATCACTTAGTCTTATAAGAGTCATCAAATTGTTTCACTTGAGTGGATGACTCTTCTCATACTATGACCATTTGACAAAGAGATCCTCGCATGTGTTGGCATACGAGAATCTGTGTTGGTCCATTGGGGCCGAAAGGGTCTCCTTTATCTCCAATGCCCGTTCTCGATACTTGACTATTCTAGCATTTAACTGTTGTAACACTGTCCGAGCCTTGATCGGGTGTTCCATGAAATGTTGTACTTGACCTAGCACCATGTTCAACACATTTTCTATCTCTGGAGCCCACGATGAGTCTTATTTAGCATGTAATTTGACTATGTCATGCAAGTCAACAAAGTCATTGGGTGTGCCGAATTCTGGAAGGCCGATGTCTCTCATTGCCCAGTTGATCTTGGTCCATCTCTTTTCGAACTCGGCCCATTTCTCTTGGATTTTTTATTGTAGTTCTTGGGCCATTTTTACCCATTATTCGACTGACTTATTTATGCGGTCGATGTCGCTATCCCTTAGTACCTGAATGTCGTTCTCTTTGGCATCTCGACCCTGTTGAAGTGCGTTGATGTAATCGATCCTTTCCACTTCTTGGTGTGCTTTCTCATACCATATTTCCATATCTTTGCATGTCTCCAATGCCATGAGGGTGTCTTCTTGGAAATCAGCTACCTCTGTAGTGAAAAGGTGCCACTAATTTATGAATTTACTCTAGGCATCCTGGAATTCGCTTCTCAAGAACACCATGGCCTGTATAGAATCCTGATAATATTTCTCCAAATGGCGTAGATGATCCAACTCCTTTAGCGCAATGACCAAATCCTCTTCATCCTTTCTCGCTCTATCAAAGGTGGCATCTGTGACTGCCATCCCTACGTCGATAAGCTCAGATGTCTTGGCATGCTCTGTTCTAATCACTTTTTCCTCTGTGGTGATGAGGATAGATTGATCTAGAGTAAGCCTCCTCTTCTTGGTGGTTCTCTTCATGATGGATTTCCTCTTCCGGTCATAGGATATGGGTTGTATATCACCAACTTCATCCATGGGTTCGGGGATTTGTTGATCACCCTAGGTAAGCATGTTTCCCAGGCTCCCGATGGTGTATATCTATTCAAGACTGGGTTCTTGAACCTCTTCCATGTGTTTCGAAAGTTTGGCCTCTGGTTGTTTCTCATAGGGAGGTAAATTACTGTCTTAAATTGAAGCATTAGGGGAAGGCTCATTAATTACTTGATAATCGATTGTTTAGATGTCGATTTCTTACTTTGGAACTTCTTCTCCTTGTTCGCCCAACCCTAGCTCGTCCTTCGGGCTGTCCACTTGGGTCACTGATACATCGAGTAGCTCAGTCTCTAAGAAAATTTCGACCTCCTAGTAACTATATGGAAGGATTTGAATTTGAGCATCAGGAGCTGTGGAAGATGCCTTCTCGAGCTCCTTTTCCTCTGTGATCTGCACCGGAGTCACTAGGGAAACCTACGAACTCTCCTCATCATCATAGATCGTTATTAAGTCATGGAGGGGGTTTGGTGCACTTGATCTCCCTGATGTCCTTGCTATCTCTGGCTGAGATGAAATGTCCCCTAGTGACCTGGCTTGTGGCGTTGAAACTTTAGGGTTACCCAACCCGATGATCTCTTCAATTTGTATTAATTCTAGGTCACTTGGACCTACCTGGATTTCGATTGGGTTGTCGATAGGGACCCTTGTCATTTCCACAAGGTTTGGTTCATTCTGTAGCTGATCAATTACTCGTTGCACTTGTTCCATTAGGAGAAATCCCCTTTCTTGTGCCTCTGATGTCATAGACAGTCCCCTGTTCTGCACCTATGTTGCCTCTGCTGCTCTGATTTCTTCCCTAGCTATGAGGGCCTCTTGAGATGACTTCTCTATTGTTGTTTCATGTTCATCCATGCTCATGGACTTGAACCTGGTCATTTTCAGGTTGACCATCCTTTGCACCACCTCGTCCTAGTCCTGGGTGTTTTGTGTGAAGACTTCATCTTTGAACTTGTTATGAGAATACGACCAGTAAGACGACACATGTGAAGCATGTTGCAGGACCAGGCCCTTTAGATAATGCTTGCGGGATCGACCCATCGAGAATCTGAATTTGAGTTGGCTCAACCCTTCTTGTTTTTCTTGAGCAGTGTCCTTTACCAAGTAGAACCCTACATGGAAACCATAGGGTATGAAATCTCGCTTCTTTTCCTTGACCAGGGTGGCGTTGTAGCCCTGCAAGATGGTTTGATAACATATTTCTCCTACGAAAAGATGGTATGGGACATGGGTTGGTAAGATATGTGGTGCTCCGGTGGCCCATTCATCCAAATATTGATGGACTACCTTGGATATCATCATTTTGGCTTCCTCTGATAGCCTTGGAAATTCCTTCTTAAACAGAATAAAATAAATTTTGGCGATGAATTCATCACAGATGAGGGAGTAAGATTTATTATACCTATTTTCCCATAGCACACTAAAGTAGACATGGACCAAGATATTTACAACATGCCATCTCAGATTCATGCCAACGAAGACGTGTCTGGAACACATGACATCGAGAAAGTATGAAGCCATGTTTATAGAATCTGAAAAAGAAGGTGTCATTGACGAATTTAATGAAGGAGTATGTAGAAAACATCATGCCTAGAGAGAAACAACTTACAAAATTTTAAGGGTATGATATTATTGGCCTAAATTATTCACCGATGTAAATACAAGGGTCATAGCTTGCAATTCATGCCAACTATTTGTTGGTAAGCAAAATATTCCTTCTTTACCTTTAATTCCAGTAAAAGTTGAAGCTCCTTTCCAACAATGGGGTTTAGATTTCATTGGAGAAATTCATCCACAATCGAGTGCTCAACACAGATGGATTTTGACCGCTATTGATTATTTTATGAAATGGGTTGAATCCATTCCAACTCAGAATGCTACAGATTCAATAGCAATAAAATTTTTGAAAGAAAACATCCTATCAATATTTGGTTATCCTAGGAAAATAGTCACTGATAATGCTCGGGATTTTAAATCTATTGCAATGATTAATTTTTGTCAAAAATACAATATTATTTTAGGTCATTCTACAACCTACTATCCTCAAGAAAATGGGCTGGAAGAATCATCTAATAAGAGTTAAACAAAGAAGAAGTGGATGATAAGCTCCAAAAATACCAAGATAACATGAAATCCCTTTTTGATAACAAAGCCAAAGACATGGACTTTCCTCCTGGAGATTTAGTATTAAAATTGGAAGCTAGAAAGGAAGATGCAAGGAAACATGGGAAATTTGATCACCTCTGGTTCAGACCCTTCAAAATTGCGGTTGCTGAGGGAAAAAACTGTTGATTAATTGGTTTGTCTGTCATTGATGTCAACCATTGAAGAAATTCCGGTAGCACAAAGGTTTGGGTAATGGACCCAAGTTTGTTTGATGGATAATGGTATGAGTTTTGATATATTTGTAGGTAAGACTATTCTATATGGATAGCAAATGTCATTCCATGTCTGGTGGTATGTGGAATGTGACATAAATCCTCAGGGTTAGAGATTTATGGCCATGTGAAGTTGGAGAACCCTCACGAGTCATATAGAAGCCCCAAAAGGTCAAAGTAGTTAAAGTGTTTGCAAAAGAAATTATTTAAACAATAAAGTTAATGGAGAACTCCCTAAAATAAGGAAAGTGGGATGCTACATGAAAGTATAAATAAGAGGCAAGGCTCTCTCATTTAATCACACTTTAACCTATGGAATATCGTTGAATATCTATTTTTTGAAAGGTTATTTGGGCAAGTATTATTGATAGAGAAAAGTGTGGAAGGAAAAGTGCAGTAGGAAAACCGCGGAAGAAAAAGTGCAACAGAAAAATCGTGGCAAAAACATCAAAGCAGAAAAAGTGCAGCAGAAAAATCAGAGCAGAAAAAGTGCGGTAGAAAAATCACAGCAGACAAATCATGGCAGCAACATGGTTGGGATCTATTTATGAGAGATATGACACATCTTGTTCGAGGTTTGTCTTGTGAGCTAGGTTTTATCTCTTGAGATGGTATTGGATGTTCAGTATTGCTACATATATCAAATTTTTTGAGGGATACAGTGTTGGATTACTAAGAGGGGGGGTGAATCCGTAATAGAGAAATCTAATCTTTTTTAACCATATAATGCAAGTGTTATATCAATGTAGCATTATCATCCAATATTTTCAGAGTAAATAAAAAATGAAAAAATGAACAATCATACACATACACGATACACCAGTGTTTTTACGTGGAAACCCAAAGTGGGAGAAAACCACAGAATGTTTTTTCTTATATGTCTTGAAGAATTACAATCATTGGAAGCACAAAATTCCTTTGTTTTCTACTTGCAACTGGAAGGAGGCACCAAAACCCTAGTTTCTCAGGCTACAACCTGAGGGAATATCCAACTCCCCAATTCTCTAGCTACAACCAGAAGGAGACTACAACCCCCTATGTTCTCTGGCTACAACCAGAATGTGGCTACAACCACCTGTCCTTGCCCCTTCCAACCGCCCTAATGTATAAGTAGAATGATGGAACCACTATCACACTATCACTATGAGATATACTGTTTTAAACCTGTACCAATCAACCTACACCAAACAACCTATACCAATAACCAGAACCATGCATCAACCATGCATCAACCTATACCTCAACCTGTAATCAACATGTACCATAAACAAGTGCATCAACCATGCACCAACATGTACCAAACAACCTGTAATCAAATTGTACCATAAACAAGTGCATCAACCATGCACCAACCTATACCTCAACCTACAAACCTTCCTTAACTTTAACAACAACAGACTAGCATTTTCATCAAACTTTACTTTAGTCTCACATGACTAGTTTTGGATTAGTCAACAACCCTAACTTGAAATAATCATAAGTATGTACCTTTATTGAATAAAGATATGAAAATATTACACAATGTTCCTCAGTGTGTTTTATGCAATTCCTCCAGAGGTCACTACTTGGAACCTCTCAGAAAAGGAGTTATAGAAAAAATGACATACCTTGTTGAATTCTAGCATATTCTATAGATCGAACTTGTAGAGCGTGCCCCGAATGGAATATTTGTTGTATGGATATGAAAATTTTACACAGAATACTACAGACTGTACTCTAACCAACACATTTTGTCTTACTTAATTTGGATATGTTATGAATAAGTTATGACGTTTTTACACGTAACACTTGTTTTAGACTAGTTTCAGGACTAGCCACAAACCATATTTTCCACGGAGTGTAACTCCACAATTACAACGACACACAAGCTAAAATTTGTACCACAACTAAGTGGATATGTTTCCTCAATGTATTATAAAATTTACAGTATGAATCATTCTAGAAAAAAACTTATTGCGAAAATAGTGAGATGACCTGTAAATAACGTACCTTAGACAACATCATCAAAAGAATTTATTCTCCCTTGAATTTCAGCCTTCTTTACTTCACCTTCCCTCTAAAATTTGACTTAGATATCCTTTGGTTACCTCAATCACATGTATATATTCAATATTCTCAAGTGTGATTAAAATGAGAGAGTCTTTCCTCTTATTTATACTATCCAAGTAGCTTCCTTAGAAGAATCTTCTAGGCCACTTTGTCCACATAGTCACCTATGTCCAACTTTTCCCAATTTGCCACTTTTCCATGTATCCAATAGCCACTTGACCACTTAACCCATTTTCCTCATTTTAGGGTTAACCTTCTTATAACCACTTTCCATAATTAGAAATTTCTCTATTTACTTTATTATTTAAATAATCCTCCTTGGCTTTGTCACTTCACTTTATTATTTAAATAATCCTCTTTGATTTTGTCACTTCACTTTATTATTTAAATAATCCTCTTTGACTTTGTCACTTCACTTTATTATTTAAATAATTTCTTCTTTGCAAGAACTTTGACTTCTTTGACCTTTTGGGATTTCAATCCAATCAAATGAGGGTCCTTCAACTTCATAAGGCCATAACTCTCAAACCATGAGGAGTTATGTGACTTTCCACATACCACCAGAAATGGCATGAAATTTACTATCCATATAAAATAGTCTTACTTGCAAATATATCAAAACACATACCATTATACATCAAACAATCTTGGGTCCATTACCCAAACCTTTGTGCTACCAGAATTTGCTACCAGACTTTCTTCAAGGGTTTACATCAATGAAAACCAACCCAATTAATCAAAAATCCCTCCCTTTAGCATTGATGACAACACTATGATGAAATGCTAAAATCATATCACTCGTTCTCCCGCTAGAACCATGTTTTCATCTCTGTGACCAATGCTCCCCCTGGAACCATGCCTCTGTCCTCTGCATCTGATAAATCTTTCCCCCTTTGTCATCAATGGAAAAGGTCTCTTTCCATTCAGGGATTCTCCCCCTAACTGACTCGTCTGATCTCCCAACCTGAACTATCCTCTTTATAGTGCTTCCTCATGTACATATAATACATATAAGATAAGAATTCAAAATCATTCATTTTGGAGTACAAATAACTCTGTCTCTGGTGAAGATACTCAAAGGCTTCACATGGAAGCGGCTTTGTAAATATGTCTACCACTTGTTCTTTTGTGCCCACATATTCAACTTTGATGTTGTTTTCTGCAACCTGTTCCTGTAGAAAGTGATACTTGATTGGAATTTGATTCGTCTTGGAGTGCATAACTGGGTTTTTTGATATATTGATGGCGCTTGTATTATCACAATAGATTAGAATGGGCTCATCATACTCAACCTGTATATCTATCAGAGTTTGTTTCATCCATAGAACCTATGTACAACATGATGTTGCTGCAATATACTCTGCCTCGACTGTAGATAAATATATTGATGTTTGTTTCTTGATTAGCCATGATACTAAACACTCACCCAAGTAGAACGCTACTCCACTGGTGCTTCTTCGATCATCAATGCAACCTGCCCAATCTACATCTGTGTAGGAAATAAGTGATAGATCCTTTCCTTTTGGATACCATAATCCAAACTCTTATGTTCCTTTGAGATATTTGAAAATCTTCTTCACTGCTAATACATGTGATTCCTTTGGTGCTGCTTGAAATCGTGTCACCTGTACAACTATCTGCATTACATCTGGTCTGGATTTTTTCACATATAGTAGGCTACCAATCATTGACTTGTATTGCCTCTGATATGTAGACTTTGAATCATCATCTTTTCTAAACTTTCAATTTGTTTGCATGGGAGTGATAACTGGTTTGCAATATTCCATTCCAAACCTCTTTAGCATTTCTCTGATATACTTGGTTTGAGAAATAAAAATTCCTTGGTTGCTTTGACATTTATGAAGACCCAGAAAGAAGGATAGTTCTCCAAGTAATGACATTTCAAATTCATTGTGCATGTCCTTTGCAAATTTTTGGCTTAACCTGTCACCAATAATTCCAAAAATAATATCATCAACATAAACGTCAATTAACAAAATACTATCTTGAGTTACCTTGATGTAGAGGTTGTTGTCTGCACTTCTTTTTTTGAACCCTACCTAATGTAGATATTTATCCAGTCTAGAATACCATGCTCTAGGAGCCTGTTTTAGACCATACAAGGCCTTCTTTAATTTACACACATAATATGTGTTTTATGACAATTGAAATCCTTATGGTTGTTCAATGTAGACTTCTTCTTCAAGTTCCCCATTCAGAAAAGATGATTTTACATCCATCTAATTCTTATCCTTTGGTCTTGAAACCAATTCCCAAGTGTTTTTTTTCTCTATTTGATCCAATTCTTCATCCATGGCCTTATTCCAAAATTCATCCTTGCTAGCCTCTTCAAAACAAGTTGGTTCAATTGTAGATGAGAGTGCTAGGTGTGTTTTTTCTGGTGAACGCATTCTTCTTCTAGTCTCAACTCTTGCATCTTTGTTTTCGATAATATGTTATGAAGGATGATTCTTCTGTACTCATCTGCTAGGTGTCTTTGGACACACTTGTTGAACTTTCTCTTCTACTTCTATCGGATCCTCTTCATATTCCCCTTCTACTTCTTTTTCATCTTCTGCTTCTTCTTCGTAAAGTTGTTCCACTGATTCATTTTCTTCTTCCTTTAATTCATGTCTACCTGTTTCATCAATTATTACGTTGATGCTTTCCACAATTTTGTTCAATCTCAGGTTGTAACACTTGTATGCTTTCCTTGTATTTGAGTAACCAACAAGTACTCCTTTATCCACACGAGAGTCAAAATTTCCCATTCTACCATCTTTTCTTTTGATGTAGCATTTTCTTCCAAAAACTATGAAGTGCTTCACATTTGCTGGTCTTCCTTTCCATAGCTCGTAGGGAGTTTTGTCAGTGTTGTTTCTGAGCATTACTTTGTTTTGAATGCGAATTGTTGTATGCACTGCCTGTGTCCAAAAGATATATGTCAATTTGGAATCCATTAGAATTGTTCAATCCATTTCCTGTACTTTCTTGTTCTTTCTTTCAACAACTCCATTATGTTGAGGTTTCCTAGCAACATAGAATTGCCTTTTTATTCCATTCCCGCTGCAGTAGTCCATAAATTCCTTTGAAGTGAACTCTCCTCCATTATCAGATCTCAATCATTTTATTTTTGAATCCATTTCATTTTCAACCATTTCCTTGTATACCTTGAAGTTTTCAAAAGCTTCTGACTTATTCCTAAGAAAGAAAATTGCAGTCATTCTTGTATAATCATCAACTAATAACATAAATTGTTTCTCACCTTTTAAACCCTTTGTTGTAGTTGGTCCAACTAAATCAGTATGCACAATTTCTAGTGGTCTTGTCATTGAATATTATTTTCATTTAAACCTGGTGTTTGTTTGCTTTCCTTGTTGACAATGCTTGCATAAAGTGTTGGTTGGTTTCGTGATCTAGGGCATTTATCTAACTACTTCCCTTTTTCTCACTTTGACAAGGTTATCAAAATCTATATGACCCATTCTTTTGTGCCATAGAAAAATTTCATCTTCCTTTTGATGCAGGAGCATCCACACGTCATCAAGCGAGCCAGCGCGCACGGAGAAAGATCCTACAGCTGGACAGTGCCAGCACGCACATTTTGAAATGCTTTGGAGATTGTTACGCCGTCGTTTGGATGAGGCATTCAAATCCAAGTGCAGTTGTATTGTATTAGTAGATAGGGAGGCATTTATGTGAATTAATGTTGTTAGATAGGAATTAACTGTAGATTAGACAGTTTTTAGCTTTAGAGAGGGAAAACGGAGTATAGACACCCTCCCGTGTATCATTGTAAAAAAAATTCAGATCCTCATTCATTCATACAAGAGCAAGAGAGAGCAGAGCCAAGAGAGAGCTTGTGAAGAACTCCATGTACAGTCATTGAATTAATAGGAAGAGCCTGATTCAATTGCCATGGATGTGTTTGATACTTTTGTGTTGCTGATGTTATGCTTTTGTTTACTTGCTTCATTTTATGCGTATCTTTTGTATGCTGCATATGTGATTGCTTATCAGGTTAGGAACCTGAGAGAATGAGTTCCAATTGTTCCTCTGCTTGAGCCGTGAGATTCCTGCATCGAGTGCAGTCGAATACCTCTGCATAGAGTGCGTCGAGGCGGCTAAGTAGTTGAACTCTTGGTTTCTCTTTTCCCAGAGTTGGACTGAGTATTCGAGCCGTGCAGGTGAGTGCAGGTCGAGGTTGAGTCTCAGTTGCAGCCTGAGAAGGTGAGGGTTGAGACCCTGTCGGAAGCATGAAGCGCACAGAGGCCAGGAGTACTTCAACACTTGGACAGTGGTTGAAGGTTGAAGGGTGAGCAGAGTGCATGAAGGACCTCTGAAGGTATTCAAGGACGAAGCTCAGAAGGGATAGCCCTTTGGTCATTGGAAATTTGATTCAGCAGAGGCCGCACAGGAGAAGGTGGCAGAGCAGAGGATTCCTCGTAGAGGAAGAGAATCGACGACTTGAAATCGTCAGGCAGTTTCACGAGATTCCGTGGATCGTCAGATCCGAAAGGAGCTGCGAGAGGTTTAAGCTGCAGGCGCACAGGGAAACCATTTCCATCGCACATCAGCAGATCGGGGTTAGCGAGGGCGAGAATCCCATGCACATTGAAATCGCGAAGGGCGATTTCCCGATTCGATCGAGACCGTTGATCCTAGCGTGGACAGGTGGCACGAATCCGGAATATCGGAATTTCGGCATTCGGGGTTTCCAAAGGCAAGAGTTTTGGAGCCGTGGATCCGCGAGTCGCGAAGTCCCGACGTGACGTGGCAGTGTGGGACCCGGACGTCAGTGGGGGATGCGTGGAGGCGTATCGGCACATCAGTGTTCGGGGATTCGAAAGGTAAGTATCACCCTGCCTCACACTCGCCGATTTCCCTATAGGAAAATCCCCGAGAGCAAAAGTGTTGACCGTTGACATCGCGGATCGGGATTCGGAGGTTTCTTGTTGCACGGGAAGTGCGCACAAGGTTCGCGAGTCCGCGAGACCCGACTTCCCGAGTTCCGAAAGGGAAGATTCCCGAGAAGACTGTGGGTGATAGAACTCCCGGTTTGGAGTTGGAAGAGCATCGACTCTTCGGGCTGTGGAGTGAGAAGGTCCTGGTGGAGCGACCGACTGCTGAGAGTGCGGTTGCCGTCACCTTTCCTAGGAAACACTTTTCATTTCAAATTTCACTTAATACATATATGTTGCTTGAAGTTCTCATAGTTGTTGCAATCAATTTTCCTGAACCTTCTTTTCTTATCTCACACTTTTGTGAATCGAAAGTAACTTTATGACCTTGTTCACACATTTGACTCACACTTAGAAGATTATGTTTCATATATTCTACTAGTAGAACATTTTCTTCCTTGGTATTCTGGTTCTCAATTCTGACTGTGCATTTTCCAATGATTTTAGTTGAATCATCATTTATGAATGAGATTGATCTATTTTTTTTATTTCTTAATGTAAGAAACTTGTCTCTATCACTTGTCATGTGTTTTGAACAACCAATGTCAACATACCAACCACATTTCTTCTACTTATCTTGTAGAGAGAGTGTGCATTCTTCATTTCTATATTGATTCTGTTTTTCTTATCCATGTCCTTTTCTAAGGTTCCTATCTATGATTGTTGTTGTTATGTTGTGGTTCTCTAGGAGGGATTGTAATTCTGCAATCTTTGTCCATGTGTCCAAAGTGGTTACATTTTTAGCATTCCACTTCAATGCTCAAAGATTCAAACATGTTGTAACTTCTTCTATGTGTTTCACTAGGCCTTCTTGGATAACCCTTTTGTGTATAACTTTCAAAGTTGTTTATGTTTCTGTTGTTAGCTCTGCAATTCACATCTTTATGTCCAAAATTATTACATGCATAACATAAACCAAAAAATATAGTTTGATACCTGGGAGTTGAATATATTCTGAAAGGAGACACTCTTATGACTCTTTCTTCTTCCTGAGGCCTATCTGTTTATGTCGGTCATTGATTTTGAAATACGAATCTTCTCGGTGGAGGAGTGTTCCTGTAATTTTATTTGTAGACTGTCCTATCCCCTTTGATTGTTTTTGCATAGCTTTTTGGATATGTTTCTTATTTTGTTGTTTTGGATCTTGATCTCTTTTTTGTTTGATTTTATCCAAGTCCAGACTTGTCATGATGAGGTTTTTGACTGTTGATAATGTCATTCAAAACTTTTGAGTTGTTCTGCATATTTTTCTTTTGAATATCCTTTCTTAATGTGACAATTTTTGCTTCCAAATTTCCAATGATCATGTATCTTCCTTCTAGTTGTTCTTTGAGAGATTCTTCAATTATTTTATCTTCTTCAATTTGAAACTTCAAATTTGTGATCATTTGTTCTAGTTCGTGAGTGTCTTCTTTCTTGTCTAGTTTCGCTTGTAGTTTCTTTTGTTTCTTCTTTTATCTTCTGATAACTTCTATGGAACACAAAAATTCTTCTCGGTAGTCAACTTCTCCCTCCATATTCTTCTTTGGCCTCTTCATATTATTCTTCAGAGTCTTCTTTATCGAAGTCTTCTACTTCCTTGAATAGAACTATTTATGTCTCACTATCAATGACTTCATCATCATCTGATGATGAGATGTATTCTTTTGTGCATAAGCTTTTCTTGAAAATTTTCTTTGTGGTTCTTTTGCCTTTATATGTTTGTTTCCTATTTGAGTAACCTTCATCATTTATCTTTTTATTATGAGGAAATTTGTTAGAAAAATGACCAATACCATCAAAATTAAAACAAATCAAATGAATCTTACCTCTATACATGTCGTTGGTTCCCTTGTTCAATCTTCTGACAAAGTTGTCCGCTTCTTCATCATCTTCCGAGACGTCACTGCTACTGCTATGTTCCTTTTCTTTTTTCTTTCCATTTTTCTTTGACCTTTTGGATTCTTTGAAGGATGCTTCTTTTATATCTGGATTTTTCTGTTCAGTTCTCATTTCATATGCTGTGAATATTCCATGTAGTTCGTCCATGCTTATTGAGTTTAGATATTCTCTTTCTTCTAGTGTTGATATCTTAGGGTCAAATATCATAGGAAGAGATCTTAGTACCTTTTGAACAATTACAGATTCTTTGATTTCTTCTCTCAATCCCAAGATTTCATTTACTATTTCATTGACTCGTAAAAAGTAAGCTGCAATTTTCTCATCTTTCTTCATCTTTAGTTGTTCGAACTGACCTCTGTAAGTTTGAAGCTTTGTTGCTTTGACTTTTGAATCGCCTTCATAAATATTTTGAAGTTTGTCCCAAATATATTTAGTGGATTTACAATGTGCAACTTTGGTGAATACCGATTCTCGAGGACCATTCAGAAGTGCATTTGTGGCTTTGGAATTATTTTGACCAAGTTTCATTGCTTTGTCATTTGTTGGCGGAACTGTTGGTGTTGTGTATCCATCTACAATTGGTTTCCAAATTTCAAATCCATGTGTCTGTATATATGTCTTCATCCTTATGCTCCAAAATGCATACTTATGTCCATCAAACTGTGGTATTCCATTTTTATACATGTTGTTCCTCTCCATGATCTACCTTTCAGTGGTTAAACTAATTTCTGAAGGAACCTTCTCTTATACCAATTGTTGGATTAGTGAGAGGGGGGGTGAATCATTAATAGAGCAATCTAATCATTTTTAACCATATAATGCAAGTGTTATATCAATGTAGCATTATCATCCAATATTTGTAGAGTAAATAAAAAATGGACAAATGAACAATAATACACATACACAATACACCATTTTTTTTTATGTGGAAACCCAAAGCTAGAGAAAACCACAGAACAATTTTTCTTATATGTCTTGAAGAATTACATTCATTGGAAGCACCAACTTCCTTTGTTTTTCAGTTACAACTGGAAGGAGGCTCCAACCTCCTAGTTTCTCAAGCTATAACCTGAGGGAAGCTCCAACTACCCAATTCTATGGCTATAACCAAAAGGAGGCTACAACCCCCTATGTTCTCTAGCTACAACCGGAAGGTGGCTACAACCACCTGTCCTTGCCCCATCCAACCACCCTAACGTGTAAGTAGAATGATGTAACCATTGTCACATTATCACTGTGAGATATATTGTTGTAAACCTATACCAATCAACCTACACCAAACAACCTATACCAATAACCTGAACCATGCATCAACCATGCATCAACCTGTATCTCAACCTATAATCAACATTTACCATAAAAAAGTGCATCAACCATGCACCAACCTGTACCAAACAACCTGTAATCAACTTGTACCATAAAAAATTGCATCAACCATGCACCAACCTGTACCAAACAACATGTAATAAACGTGTACCATAAACAAGTTCATCAACCATGCACCAACCTGCACCTCAACCTGCAAACCTTCCTTAACTTTAACAACAATAGACTAGCATTTTAGTCAAAATTTACTTTAGTCTCACATGACTAGTTTTGGATTAGTCAACAACCCTAACTTAAAATAATCATAACTATGTACCTGTAATGAATAAAGATATGAAAATAGTACATAAGTTTCATCAGTGTGTTTTATGCAATTCCTAGAGGTGTCACTACTTGGAACCTCTCAGAAATAGAGTTATAGCAAAAATGGCATACCTGTTGAATTCTGGCTTATTATATAGATCGAACTTGTAGAGTGTCGCCTGCATGAAATATTTGTTGTATGGATCTAAAATTTTTACAAAGAATACTACAGATTGTAATCTAACCAACACATTTGGTATTACTGAATTTAGTTCTGTTATGAAGAAGTTATGATATTTTGACCCGAAACAACTATTTTAGACTAGTTTATGGACTAGCTACAAACCCTATTTTCCACTGAGTGTAACTCCACAAATACAATGATCCACAATCTGAAATTAGTACCACAACTACTTGGATATGTTTCCTCAATGGCCTCTCAATTTCATGATCTGAATCATTCTAGAAAAAACGTTATTGTGAAAGTGGTGAGATGACTTGTAAATAACATACCTTAGAAAGCATCATCAAAATAATTTATACTCCCTTGAATTTCAGCCTTCTTTACTTCACCTTCCCTTTGAAATTCATTTTATATATCCTTTGGTTACCTCAGTCACCTGTAGATAATCAATATTCTCAAGTGTGATTAAAATGAGAGAGCCTTGCCTCTTATTTATACTCTCCAAGTAACTTCCTTAGAAGCATCTTCTAGGCCACTTTGTCCACATAGTCACCTATGCCAAAATTTTCCCAATTTTCCACTTGTCCATGTATCCAATAACCACTTGACCACTTAACCCATTTTCCTCATTTTAGGGTTAACCTTCTTATAAACACTTTCCATAATTAGAAAGTTCTCTATTTATTTTATTATTTAAATAATCCTCCTTGACATTGTCACTTCACTTTATTATTTAAATAATCCTCTTTGGTTTTGTCACTTCACTTTATTATTTAAATAATCCTCTTTGACTTTGTCACTTCACTTTATTATTTAAATAATCATCTTTGACTTTGTCACTTCACTTTATTATTTAAATCATTTCTTCTTTGTAAGCACTTTGACTTTTTTGACCTTTGGGGTTTCAAGCCAATCATATGAGGGTCTTTAAACTTCATAAGGTCATAACTCTCAAAACGTGAGGAGTTATGTGACGTTCCACATACCAACGGAAATAGAATGACATGTACTATCCCTCTAGAATAGTCTTACTTGAAAATATATCAAAAACATACCATTATACATAAAACAAACTTGGGTCCAATACCCAAACCTTTGTGCTACCAGAATTCGCTATTGAACTTTCTTCAAGGGTTGACATCAATGAAAACCAACCCAATTAATCAACACACAGTTGGTATTTGGCATATGGGTATTGGTATTTTGGTTGTGATGTGTTGCTAAAGTTGTTGGTTTAGCTTGAGGCTACATAAAAATGAGGTTGTGGAACATGGTTTGATGTAAGGGTTTATGGTATTTGGTTTATGGATAGAGTAATGAATTATTAAATAAATTTTGGTGGTTATATTAGTGTAATTCTTTGGTATATGGTTGAGGTACATGTTGGTTACATGGTTGAGACAAGTAGTTGATGAGTTGGCACATACATGAGGTGTATAGTTGATGAGGTTGGTACATCTTGATGAGTCATAGTTGATGTGTAGTTGATGCATGATTGGTACATACTTGGTACATGGTTGGAGACACTTCTTAGTAGTATTGTTGACACATCGTTTATGGATGATGTAGCATACTTGTCTTGGTATATATGATTTGATTGATAAGATTGATGAGACATGTTGTTGTGATAGGTTGTTTGGATAGGTTGTTGTGACAAGTTATTTGTACAGGTTTGGTGCATGGTTGATGCACTTGTTGATGGTACAAGTTTAGGTATAGGTTGATTCGTGGTTGATGCATGGTACATGTTGGTTTAGGTTATTGGTACAGGTTGGTTGGTGTAGGTTGATTGGTACAGGTTGTTACATGTTATTGGCACAGGTTGACAGTGGCAGTGGTTGATTCATTGACAGTGACAGGTTGTCTACATTTGGCATTTATATTTCAGAGTGATTCAACCGGGCAAGGATAGGTGGTTGTTAAGGTCCTAACCCGCACATAGGTATATCAATGTATTTGGATGTAATGAAGGTCAATATTAATAAGGCTTTTCAATAAAATAGAATAAGGCAGATGTAAGAAGACCTAATAGAAACTTCCACTTCTAGAAGGATCTTCCTCTAGATGCTTCTCTTAATAGACATATTTAGTATAAATAAGGGTCGAGGGTATGAAAACCCTAGCTTGGAGATTATTGTAATAGAGTACTACTCGATTGGAGGTTTCCCCCTCGAAGAGGCCTGTGAACATTGCTTTCCGAATCAAAGTGATATTTCTATTGTTGTTGTTATATCATTTATGTGTATTGTGAAGATTATGCTGGATATTTTACTATTATTCTGCCATTACTAACATTTTATTTCTATTCTGCATATTTTATATATCTGGTATCTTGCAAGTGGTATCAGAGCACCTTCCTTGGCCGAAATTGTGGGTATTTTTTTTCCAGGGTAGAGACGTATTCCGACATCTTTAAGACACAAAGATCTGTTGTTACGTGCATAAACCCGCGGTTGAGGGATTCATACACGCAGGAAATACAAGTGGTTCTTAAGCACACATCTGTTGGCCACCCTTGTAACCCCTGTTGGTACCCCTTCGAGTGGTAGCGCATCAGACAACACCTGTGTACGGATCAGCCTAGATTTCTTGAAGCCCTCTTTAGATAAACCTATTGGTCGCCGGATTGCTATAGTGTCACCGAGAACAACACTCGGGAAGATACTCTTTAGTACCTAGGTAGTCGGGTAGTATGGATAAGGGTACGGTCTATCCTCCTTAGTTAGTGCCCTGATATATTGGGTCGAGTACTACTGTTGGACCTTGCATGTATATCAGAGAGCTATAGTACAGGGAAAACCCTTGTCTGTAGAACCCTTGAATACCTAACCCTTGGGGAACATAAACAGATTAAACCGACAAGATCTATTGCTGCGCATCTGTGTTTGGGTTGCTAAGTAAATACACATTTCTCTCTGGTTTAGAATTTGGGGATTTCAGCACTGCAACATTCTTCAAACCAAAGTATAACCCTGCAGCTGTAAAAAAAAAAGTCTGGAAATTTTTTCACCATTATTTGAGATCTATTCCATTAGATTCATCTCTTCTCCCTTATCACATTCCTCCATATCATTTTTCTGCAAACATTTATGACCCCGCCCATTCCCTTTTCAGTTCATCCATCCTCATGGCCCATACCCGTAGCAAAGAACTAGAGTCTTGCTTCAAAACCTTGCAATCTGGTTTCCTTGAGACCCAACAAGAAGTGCAACAAATCAGTGCTACTATTGCCTCCCGTGATGCATCCATGAATGCCTCCGTAAATGTAGTCGTGCAATCCGCAATTGTGAAAGTCAAACATGAACTGACCACCCAGCTTGAATCTGTCTTTGCATCACTCTACACCAAACTAAAGATCCCTACCGATGACTATTTTCCTGATGCACATAAAAAGACTGAAGGTGAAACTTCTTCCCATTCCTTTCAACCCCATCACTTTCAATGGGACATACGCCTTCCATGGGTGGATGTAACCAAATTTGACGGCTCGGACCCCACTGGTTGGGTCACCCAAATGGAACATTATTTCTCTCTCTACAAAATTACAGATGACTTGGCCAAACTCCGGTATGGTGTTCTCCATCTAGATCAAGAATGCTGGAAATGGTGGCAATGGAGAAAAACTTCCCGTCAAGAGTATATTTCTTGGACCCAATTTGTGGTGGAGCTTTATGAACGCTTTGACACTGTGTTGGTAGCCAATTCAATTTTTCAATTGCCCTATAAGATGCATACACCTTTGTCTTCTAAACTTCAAATTATCGTCCCATTTTGCAAATAAACGATAATTTTCATTCTTTGGAACATTTGCAAATTGGTCTCCATTTAGTTTTCACGACTGTAAGCGTGAAAACTCCTCTATCGTCACTCGAACTGTCATGATCTTTTATTGATATTTTGAATGCCACTTACATTTGGATTATCATTAAGTGGCTAAGAGATTTTTGAACTGTCCCTATTGCCCATTCTTACTTTAATTGCGCAGCTTGATTTTTATTTAATTGGCAAGGCATTGAGCATGTGAATTCATTGGTTATACTTATTTTTATGAATGGCATAGGGGTCATGGTTTACTTTGTTTTATATGATGTGATCCTTATGGTTATAGTTCTTGCCTTGTCAATTTTTTGCAAACGAGTGTCACAATGTTTAAACCTTTGATTAAAATGTTTGATTATGCAATGGCGCGTTGGTTAAACATATGGGTTTGATTTCACATTTGAATATTCATGTTTTGAATGGCGCATTGGTATATCGTTTATCGTTTGATTTTTGGGTCGGCTGAATAATATGATTTGAAATATGTTATGATTGTTTCAACAGAGGGTTAATATGTCGGTTGTACTTTGTCATTACTGTTGTGCATGGCGGTGAATAATCCCACCACCCTCGCACGCGCATATTGAATGCTTCCCCTTTGATCGTTCGTAGTGGTTAGACCGAATGGATTTGCTCCTATGTGTTGTTGTTTTCGACCCAACCCTTACCATGTGCTTGCACCATGGCTCCAGTCATGAGGGCTGAACCGAATGGTAGCCAGGTTCTGTTGATGTTCGATGATGCCCGTGTTGACCTTGAGGAATTTGGGTGGCTCTCGTTCATACAAAAATTTGATGGTTTTAACCTTGGCGTTGCTAGGCAATTCGCATTGACCTATGATGGATTTCGAGCCAAGGTCGGGGATGTTCAATTGCAAATTGACGAGCAATTTCTCAGTTTAGCTACAGGTTTACCTATCACTGGGAAGGGATGGTCCAAAAACTGAAAGGTAGAAGAAGTCCCTTGGACTTTTCTCTTTCAGTCGCGTAAGGTTAGCTCCTGTGACAAGGGTTTTCCCATGACCATGCTGAAGCAGCGATGGCATGACTTGTTGATGATTATTAAGCAGTTCATCACCTGCGAGGGTCGGTATGGGTTTGTTTTCTTACACCACCTTCGTCTGATTATGGTTTTTATGGGTTTCGAGCTTAGTATGCCATATTACTTGCACATAAGCCTATTCAAAATATCTAAAAAATATAAAAAGAACCAGGCTGATACCAGCCTCTTTCACTATGGGCTGGTTAAAATGATTGTTGTCTGTCACCTGGGGTTACACTGAGACTGTTGGGATAATTTTCTTGCGCGCAATAATTTTTTGGATTCAAATCCACCACAAGTTGACAAACCTATGGTGACTGAAGCCAAAGCTATACCCTTGGTACCCTACAATATCCTATTACCTAAACCCTTACCTGACTCACCTATCGACCTACCCCACTCTGTGACCAAGGATGTCGAATTTGTTAAGCCTATGGAGAGGAAGCCCAAAGCCAAACCTATTGCGAATTCCAAAGGCAAAAAGAATGCGCGGCTAATCTCTCGAATGGCAAGGAATAAACCCAAACCCCCTGTCAATCCTGACCTGATTGTGTTGAGCGAGGACTCTGATTCAGAGGTTGAACAATTTTTGGCAAGTGAGTATCCCTATTCAGATGGCTTGTCTTCCAAACCACCATACGACTTCGTGTCAAACTTACCACCTTGCTTGCAAAATGACTCAAATTACCCTGGCATTAAGATTCCATGTGAAACCCCCGGTCCTATGTCTAAACCCTCTCCTGCTCTGTCGAAGTCTACTATGCCACCATGTGATCAGTGCGTCTCATGGTTGGAAAGGTATTATCTTGATGTGCCTATGCTTCAGTCAAAGATTAAATCTTTGGAGGACCAGGTTACACTGCTTACCCGTCAAAAGGTTGAGTTGCAAGCCACTGATAAAAGACAAAGAACGACAGGCTCCATTCTATTCAAAAATGTGGAATCGGCTACAGCTGTGGTAAATTCTAAGCTGGCGTAATTGATAGCCTTGTCACACAGGTATGTATAGTATCAATCATTTCTGTAAATGGTATGAGTTTATATAACAATTCAAGTTTGGTTTGAATAGCTCTGTTTAGCATTGATTGGTTTTGTTACATTGTATACTCATTCTTTCTTTGACTGAATGAAATTTTATTTAGTTTCAATTAGATTTTAATCGATTAGATTTTAATCGATCCGATTTGATTTGATTTGGATTTGAGTTGTCTGATTTTAGCTAAAATGAATGCTCTGTCAATTGGAGTCGTTTGTATCTGTTATAGACACAAGTTGTTTCTCCTATTTTGATTTTGAACACGATCACATTCCATTTTGATGTATATGCTTTGATTGGTAACAAGTGTGATACGGTTAACAATTACGATTTTATGTCTATATGACTTTCGATCAACTCGAAATACCGTTTGGATTGTTGTTAATATGATTTCACCCAAATCATGAATGGATTCAATTCGTAACAGGTATGTGAAACCCAGCCGATTAATTCGTATTGGTTTGTTGTAGATAGACCCTGTTATCGGTTGAATTTGTAATGAATATTCAGTTACAAGTTGATTTGTTAAACGAGATTGGATTCACTATTATTCCATATTCAACTCAGTCACGATTTGTTTCTATTGTTACCCATTTTACGATTATCACTTATGTCGACTTGGTGATGGTTGTGATCACTATCATTTGACCCTGTCTGTTGACTGTATAACACCTAGCGATTGAAATCTATGGCGAATTTTGATATTATGCTGTTATATTTACCCATGATCGTAACAGTCTTGCCATCTTTGTATTTAATTAAAACGACATGAATCTTATGCTGCATTATTATAGCCATAATGAATGGATTATGATGATGTTGGATTACATCGTATCACACACGATATGACTCACTTTTAATTTCATTTGAATTGAAACAGTGTTGTTGTTGTTTGACCCGATTTTATGGCAACAATGAAACAGAGTATCCTTACCCCTGTTTTCGATTAAATCATTTTTTATTTTGTTTAATTTGAATAATAAAATAATTTGAATCATTAGTGATTCGTTTTCAATGTTTATTGAAAGAAGATTGGTTTGGATTATTTTAAAAAGATTTGATTTGATTTCTATCTGATCCTGTATGCTATTTTAGACTAGCTACATAATCAAATGATTCTGTAGCTAAGTCTGTAGAGTCAAATTTTTATTGCTTTTTTAATGAAATATCTTTCTAACTTGATATGTATCGTCTATTGCATATGAATTTGAAATTGCAGTGAATATGATGGTCAGTTAGGGGATATTTCAAAATTTTCACTTGCATTTTATTTTCTTAGTTTAGTCGATTTTGGGATATTTCCCAGATTATGTAAAACTGTTTTGATACTATCCACAAGGAGGTTTTACCCTGTGGAGAGACTTATATATACTTATGATTTTTGTAATAAGGATATCCTCATTCAAGGGAGAATAGAGGATAATGGAGTTTTAATACAGACTGAAGCAGAATTTGGTGTTTTGTCACAGCTTTAGCTTCTCATTATATCAATATTTTGTTTCATGTTGTGTATATCAATTTGTATCTGGTTAATGAATACTTTAGATATCTTAATCATGTGCAAATGATATAATTTAATCATTGTAATCCATATCTGGTTTCTTCCAAGCATATAAAGGACATAACAATTGTTTAATTCAGTTTGTGAATGACAGGTTTATCTTCTTCATAAGTTGAATTATAAAATATAAGTTTTTGCATAACAGGTTTCCCTTATTACAGATATTTATAGATCATAAGATTGTTATGATTTTTTATGTCTTGTTTGTCCTGGTAATAACTCAAAGAGCAGCGCAACCTATCATTTATGAGAAGCTTTTGGGATCAATCTGGTGCGAGTTTCCTTCCTCCGACCAGCTTCAGAGTCATCACACATGGGACAAATTAGGAGCGCTTCCAGGTCAATTAATCTTTCCTTTGTTGTTTTCATAAGTAGTTTAATTTAGATATAAGTTTAATTAGATTTATATTAGATTGTTTAATTTCAGTAAATATATTAGATCATTTAATTTCAGTAGGTTTTATTTCTCTTTCATAAAATATAAAAAATCAAAAAACATATCTTGTTGTCTTAGGGCTGAAAACCCATGAGTTTTACAGGTTTTATTCAAATCTGCAAGTTGTGTATATTGTATATTTGTGAATAAGTAATATTGCAACTAGTAATTAGATAGTTGATTTGAGTTATTATAATATTAATTAGTAGATTGTATAATAGAATAGTTAGAGTAATTTGTATTTAGTTTTAGTTTAATTTAGTAGTTTGTTTTAGTTAGATTAGTGTATTAGTTTGTTTTTATTGTTAGTTAGTTTAGTTTCTTTTATTTTAGTTAGTTTTAGTTAGTTTTAGTTTTAGTTTTTTTTATTTGTTTTAGTTAGATTAGTTAGTTTAGATTAGTTTTCTCTTTGGTTCTCTTAAAGACCTTAGAGCGGCCAACGGAGCCGTTAAACTCGTCAGGGTGGTCCATTCCAAATGGCTTGGGTTATTTAGACAACCTCAGACCATTTCCACTCTCTCAATTGACGGACGGACAATTTCGCCCATCAACAAATGGCGCTAGAAGGAGGGCCTGAACTTAATTAATGGCACGAGGTGGTCACAAGACTCCTCCCCCCCCTAATCGCTCACCTATAGTGACTAGAAGCCATTCACAAGATAATATTCCTCCTCAAACAACAACTACTTCAACCGAAGATCCGCAGATCACAGTTGAGCCAACAACCCCTAATCCTACAGGTGGTGATACACAAGAGATCATTCGTCAATCTCTTCTTAAAACACATAGTGCCTTAGCTCGTCTTAGGCAACCAAACCGTCCGTGGGGTCAACCTTTAGGCTTCTCTGATATCAGAGAACAGTTAGGTGATATTAACCTCACTGTGAATCCTATAGATCCAAACACAAATCTTGTTGCAGGAGGATCTAGGATACCTCCTTCACCACCTCCCTCATCTCCTTCCTCTTCTGGAGGAGGTTCCTCTTCTGACGAAGGCAATTCACCTTCTCAGCCTTCCACACCCACTACCCCAATGGAAAATCAGAACAACCCTGCTAGACCATGGTTGGACCAGGATGCTGTAGTTGTACCTAGAGCCCAACACCATTTACCCAAGCACCCAGAGAAATGGCTTCCTAAGTTTGATCCCGATTCAAAACAGATAGCTGAAGATCATATCAAAAAATTTATGCTAGCCATCAGACTTCGTAATGTTGAACATGAAGATGTTGTCTGTAGGTTGTTTCCTTACACTTTTGAGGGTAATGCATCCACTTGGTACTTTTCCCAACAGCCCCATACCATAGTGTCTTGGGAAAAGTTTGAGTCATGCTTTTTGGAAAAATTCAGAGATGGTAAACCTCCGGAAGTCTTAGTCATGGATCTTTCGAGCTTAAAAATGAACCCAAAATAAAAAGTTAAATATTTCAATCAAAGATTCTTAACGCTTAAAAATCGAATCCCTGCAGATTCTATGCCTGCTGAGAGTCTTGTAATAGCTTACTACACTAAAGATCTACATCAAAGTATAACTATTTGGGTCAAACGTTCTAAAAAGGCCACGTTATTAGAAGCCTTCGAAGAGGCTACTCAGATTGAAAAAGACATACTCAGCCCTAAGGATTCTTCTAGCAACGAAACTGAGACTGTTTCTTCTTCCAAAAAGAAGATTGAAATTCTTCCCAGACCTCCACAAAGTAAAACACAACCTGAAAACTCTGATTTGGAAAAGTTAACCAAAGTTGTACAAAAATTGTCTAATCAAGTTATAGATTTAAAAAGGTCGACTGAAGAAGCTTCTTCAAGTAAAGGACCCTACAAACCTCCTTTCCGAAAGCCTTTTCCAACCAATCGGCCTAATCCAAGCCCCGAAGGCTTGAACCTAGAAAGTTTGCAATATGCTCTTTAGACAATTCTAGAAGCCCAAGATAACTTGATGCCTCCTGATATCCCTCAGGAGGAAGTCGAGGAGGAAACCATTCAAGAAGAAGAGTCTTCTCCAAACATCTTTGGACACTTCTCAGATAGTATTTTTCAAGCCAACTTTGAGACTATTCACCCTTACAACACTAGGAGTAAGACAACAAATAAACCTCCTGCCAAGAACACTACAACTTTACCTCCAAAGCCATCTAAATTAGTAGAAATGAAACAGAGTAATGTCAGCCCTAAATTAGATTATGATGTTTTTGAAGATCTTAAAAAGTTAAGGGCTAACATTTCTATTTATGAGTTGTTGAAGTTTCCATTCTTGTTACAAAAGATGTTGCAAAATATTTTAGAAAATGGCAAGAATAGTAATTCAAATGGTAACAAGGTTGTGCAAAGCAAAGTTCCGCAGAAGACTTCCACTAAAAATAATCCTGATCCTCAAGATAAAGGAAGCCTTCCTGTAACTCCTGTAAATAATGTAAATAACGCAAATAATGTAGATAAAGTAGCATTAGAAAATGTGAGTAAGAAACCACAAGCTACTACTTTAAGTACTCGCAAGAATGTACCTCCTTTTCTTTTAACTTTCGAAATATTCAACAGAAATGTGCATAATTGCATGGTTGACTCAGGGGCGTCATCAAATGTGATTCCTTGGTCAGTCTGCCAAAAGATTAACGCTGAAGTGGAACCATCTTCTTTGAAAATCATACAACTTGATCGAACAGATGTAAAAGTTATAGGCGAACTAAAAAATGTATTGATTAGATTATCGTCTAACCCAAAAGTTCATCAGGTTATCGATATAATTTTGGTGGATATTCCAAAAGTGTATGGCCTATTTTTGAGCAGGGACTGGTCGGAGTAGCTACATGGTTACTTTGCGACGGACTGGTCTCACTTATGGCTTCCAGAGAATGGTAAGCCCAACAAGATCAGAGTGAATCGTGAGCGTTAACTAAAGTTCACAGTCACGAATTTGAATGAACCTAATGAACCATACACACCTCCTGTTGATTCACCTGAAGTCCAAGGGATGGACACCTACTTCGAAAATTTCATGGCTGAAGTTTCACCTATCATCAATCCAGAATAGCAGTCCGAGATCATAGCATACATGCAACCAACAGCTTCTATGCAACAGTCCCAAGAGCCCGATGGAAATCAAGTTTGGTCTTTATATTTCGACGGTTCCAAGTCTAAAGAAGGAGCTGGTGTTGGCTGTATAATTATCGATCCGTCAGGTAACAAGACATTATTGTCTTGTAGACTAGAATTTGAGTGTACGAATAATATTGCAGAATATGAGGCTTTACTGCAAGGTCTCAGAAAAGATATGGACATGAACATTCAAAAGCTGGTTGTATTCGGTGATTCTGAAATAGTGGTTAGGCAGGTAAGAGATTTTATACACTGTCTTTCCCCGCATCTCAAAAGTTACCAGTCTGAGGTATGGAGTTTAATGAACAAAGTTTCTTCTTTTAATATAAATTCCATTCCTAGATTAAATAATGCAGAAGCAGATCTACTAGCTAATGTTGCCTCTAAAATTCTTCCTGCAGAAGGCTTATCCCCAAACGCATTCTCCGTGGAGCTTTTGTTTCGACCATTTGTTCCAGACAATATCACAAACTGGATATTATTTGACGATGATCAGAAGATAATTAACTTTTTGCATATGGAAGAAACCTTTCAGGGCGCAGTGATAGATAAACAAACGCACGACGAAAATTTGCACGACTTTACGGTAATACCTAATCCGAAATCTCCTGAAGCTCTATCGGACATGGTAAATTTCGTACCCAAATCTGTTGTTAGATTAGAAATTTTTTATGATTTTGAAGATAAATTTAAAAAGACGTTCAATTGCAAAACCAATAGTTCCTCATTGTCTTATGAAAAAGTCAATTTAGGGACTAGCGAAAATCCTCAGTTTATCAATTTAGGCTTGGGATGTTCTAAGCAAGAAAAAGCTGCTTTTGTTAAATTATTTAAAGAATTTAAGGATGTCTTTGCATGTACTTACAATGATCTTAAAACATTTGATCCTAGTATTATACAACATGTCATCCCGATGAATCCCCAAACCTTATCCTTCCAACAGAAACTGAGGAAAATGCATCCTAAACTAGAACCAACCGTTCAAAAAGAATTGAATAAACTCCTAAGTGCTAAAATAATTTTTCTTGTTAGACACACTCAATGGGTATCCAACCTCGTCCCAATTCGAAAGAAAAATGGGGAAATTCGACTTTGTGTCGATTTACGAAACCTCAACAAAGCGTCTGACAAAGATAATTATCCTGTCCCGCCCATGGAACAAATTCTTCAACAAGTATCTGGTTTTGAGAGGCTATCCTTACTGGATGGTTTCTCTGGATACAACCAAGTCTTGATGTCTCCGCCAGACCAACTAAAAACTACCTTCCGTACCCCATGGGGCACTTATGCTTATCGCAAAATGCCCTTTGGATTGATTAATGCCGGTGCTACCTTTTAGAGAGCAATGGAGATTGCTTTTAGAGGCTTAATCAATCACTCCGTTGTAGTTTACTTAGATGATGTGACCATTTATTCTAAAAACAAAGACGATCATCTAGCTCACTTACGAGCCGTTCTGCTACGATGTCGTAAATACGGCATCTCCTTGAACCCCAAGAAGTCCATCTTTGCAGTAGAACAGGGTAAATTACTAGGATTCATTGTGTCTAGTGATGGAATGATTATTGACCCCGAGAGGACTCAAGTCATCACTAAACTTCCTCCACCTACATCCAAAAAACCCATGCAGTCTTTCCTAGGCCAGATTAATTTCATGAGAAGATTTGTCCCCAGCTTCTCCGAAATGGTTAGGCCTCTCCAGAATCTGATTAAGAAAGACACCCAATATCACTGGGGACCCACAAAAAACCAAGCTTTCAATGCTATAAAGAAGGCCATAATAGACGCTCCGTCTCTCATGAGCCCTGATTTCTCTCAAGATTTTACACTCTATACTTTTGCCTCTGATCGTTCCTATGCCGCAGTCCTAACTCAGAAGAATTCCGAGAACAATAAAGTACCCATCGCCTTTATGAGCTCTACTTTCAAAGGTGTTGAACTTAACTATCCAGCGGTTGATCGGTAAGCCTACGCTGTTTTCAAAGCAGTTAAGCATTTCCAGTCCTATCTTTTGAAGTCAAGGACGAAAGTCATTGTCCCCTACCCTGTCGTCAGGAACTTGTTCGTGCAAAAAGAGTTAGTAGAGAAAAGAGCCAACTGGGTCACCTCCTTACAGGAGTATGACTTAGAGATCACCCCAGCACATATCGTGAGAGGCCAAGGCTTGTGTAAGTTGGTTGTTGATTCAGAAATAGGACAACAAGAGGATAGTGATACGTCAGACCTAGAACAATGCGATCAAAGTTTGATTTGTTGCACACAAAACCTCGTAAGTCCTTGGTACGATGATATTAGATTTTGTCTTGAACATGGATCAGCACCCCGTCACCTTGACCCCACCAAAAGAAGAGCATTGAGACTAAAGTCTGCCTCCTTTCATCTAGTTAACAGTATACTGTTTCGTCAGAATTTCAATGGCGTACTGATGCGTTGTCTTGAAAAAGATGAAGCAGAAAAAGTCTTTCTTGAGTTGCATGCAGGAGAAGATGGTGGTCACTTCGGTGGTGATACCACTTCTCATAAGGTTTTAAGAGCCGGTTACTACTGGCCCACGCTTTTTAGGGACGCCCATGCTTTGTGTCACAAATGTATCATCTGTCAGAAAGCATCAGGGCGATTGCAAAAACCAGCCTTTCCCTTGCAACCCGTTTCAGTCAATTCTCCTTTCCAGCAATGGGGCCTTGATATCATAGGTCCTATTAACCCTCCATCCTCACAAAAACACAAGTATATTGTGACAGCCACTGATTATTTTACTCGATGGTCTGAAGCCACCGCGCTAAAAACAGTTAACACAAGTCAGGTGATTGCTTTTCTAAACTTGAATATCATCACTTGTTTCGGTATCCCTGATTGTCTAGTCTTTGATAACGCTTCATACTTTTCTTCCCTAGAGATGAGTGAGTTCACTTTGGAGAAAGGAATAAAGCTGAAGTATTCTGCTAGTTACTACCCTCAGGGCAACGGCTTAGCAGAATCTACTAACAAGAACTTGATCAAAATTGTCAAAAGAACTGTGGTTGAAAATCACAAGCACTGGCACAATGCATTATTGAACGCACTGTGGGTTGATAGGGTAACACCCAAAGCCGCTATAGGTAACTCCCCCTTTTTTCTTGTTTATGGCAGGGAAACCATACTGCCACCTCACATTCTTCTTCCTTCGCTTCAATTGTCGAAAAAAGTCCAAGAAGAAGATTGTCCCCCTTTAGAAAGTCGTATTAACTCTTTGATGAAGTTAGAAGAAGTAAGAACTCAAGCTAAGCGTAAGTTAGACCAACATCAACAATTGATTAAAAGTTGGTTCGATTCTAATTCTTCTTCTGATAGGAATTTTGAAGAAGGCGATCTCGTCTTAAAGTGGGACAAACCACACGAAGGAAAGGATGAGCACACCAAGTTTCAAAATTTATGGCTTGGGCCATTTTTTATTGTTGAAAAGTTCGGTCCTAGTTCCTTTCGATTGCAGAATCTTGAAGGGAAGCTTGACACCTATCCGGTGAATGGCCAAGCCCTGAAAAGATACTTTGCTTGATTACTACCCCTGTATTTTTATGTAAATATTTCATTTTTGTTTGCATTTTCGTTTGCTTTCTGTTTTGTTTTGACTTGAATTGATCAGTTTGATTTTGTGTGTTTGTTGAAAAGATATGCATACCTGTTCATTGAGCCATTCAGACAGAGACCATAGAAACTTTCTTCACTGAAATGACTTCTGAAAGTTTGTACGAACATCAGTGATATATTCATGGAATTAATATTTATGTTGGAAAATTTTGTTGTTTGAAAGAATTTACTAATTTCAATCTCTGAGCAAAGTTTTGTTGTGATCATCTATTATCTTTTAACACTGTCCCTTTTCTGTAAAGGAATGACTCAAAAAGATGTCTCCCTGTCATAGGAAGTGTTTTAGAAATAAAACATTTCTGGAGCTTAATAAAGGACAGTGTTAAAAAATTTTGATGAGGTCTAAAAAAATATGTTAAGAAATCAAGATTATCAGCGTCACCCCGCTCAGCTATATATCTACAAAAGAAGACAAAATAAAAATATTAATAAGAGCTGTGGGAAGTGTTTGTAAACCCATCGGGATACTGAACAGGTCCACTGGAAGCAGGTAAATGCAAGCATGGTGCCAAGAAAACTTCGTCGGGGTACTGAACAGGCCTGCTGGCAGCGAAGCAATGTCGGGTACATGAAAATCTGTGTAAAAAAAAAAAAAAATTATGAGAAACCTCTTTATTCTGATCTAGAACTTCTTGACAGGATACAGATGTCTGAGTGGGTTAAATGGCAACCCTGTCGAGGCTATGGACGCCTGCTGGCAGCAGTGGCCATGCCAACAGTATTGAATATTTTATCATTAATATCATGACTTACTGATCTTAAGACTGTTATTAGTTTTCATCTTTTAAAACATCGCTGGAAAAGATGGTAAATGATGATGTTTGTACAATTTTTTGATTGTTGTTTTTGAGTCGAAATTTTCTTTGTTGTTCTAATCTGAATTTTATTTCTTTTGACAGAGATAACTGCTTCTCCTAGTGTGTCGCCATTGTTGGCAGCCAATTCAATTTTTCAATTGCCCTATAAGCTGCCTACACCTTTGTCTTCTGAACTTCAAATTATCGTCGCATTTTGCAAATAAACGATAATTTTCACTCTTTGCGACATTTGCAAATTGGTCTCCATTTAGTTTTCATGACTATAAGCGTGAAAAATCCTCTATCGTCACTCAAACTGTCATGATCTTTTATTGATATTTTGAATGCCACTTACCTTTGGATTATCATTAAGTGGCTAAGAGATTTTTGAACTGTCCCTATTGCCCATTCTTACTTTAATTGTGCAGCTTGATTTTTATTTAATTGGCAAGGCATTGAGCATGTGAATTCATTGGTTATACTTATTTTTATGAATGGAATAGGGGTCATGGTTTACATTGTTTTATATGATGTGATCCTTATGGTTATATTTCTTGCCTTGTCGATTTTTTGCAAACGAGTGTCACAATGTTTAAACCTTTGATTAAAATGTTTGATTATGCAATGGTGCATTGGTTAAACATATGGGTTTGATTTCACATTTGAATATTCATGTTTTGAATGGCACATTGGTATATCGTTTATCGTTTGATTTTTGGGTCGGCTGAATAATATAATTTGAAATATGTTATGATTGTTTCAACAGAGGGTTAATATGCCAGTTGTACTTTGTCATTATTGTTGTGCATGGCGGTGAATAATCCCACCACCCTCGCATGTGCATATTGAATGCTTCCCCTTTGATCATTCGTAGTGGTTAGACTGAATGGCTTTTCTCCTGTGTGTTGTTGTTTTCGACCCAAACCCTACCATGCGCTTGCACCATGGCTCCAGTCATGAAGGCTGAACCGAATGGTAGCCAGGCTCTGTTGATGTTCAACGGTGCCCGTGTTGACCTTGAGGAATTTGGGTGGCTCTCGTTCATACAGAAATTTGATGGTTTTAACCTCGACGTTGCTAGGCAATTCGTATTGACCTATGATGGCTTTCGAGCCAAGGTCGGGGGTGTTCAATTGAAAATTGACGAGCAATTTCTCAGTTTAGCTACAGGTTTACCTATCACTGGGCAGAGATGGTCCAAAAACTACAAGGTAGAAGAAGTCCCTTGGACTTTTCTCTTTTAGTCGCGTAAGGTTAGCTCCTGTGACAAGGGTTTTCCCGTGACCATGTTGAAGCAGCGATGGCATGACTTGTTGATGATTATTAAGCAGTTCATCACCTGCGAGGGTCGGTATGGGTTTGTTTTCTTACACCACCTTCGTCTGATTATGATTTTTATGGGTTTCGAGCTTAATATGCCATACTACTTGCACAGAAGCCTGTTCAAAATGTCTAAAAAATATAAAAAGAACCAGGCTGATAGCAACCTCTTTCACTATGGGCTGGTTAAAATGAGTGTTGTCTGTCACCTGGGGTTACACTGAGACTGTTGGGATAATTTTCTTGCGCGCAATAATTTTGTGGATTCAAATCCACCATAGGTTGACAAACCTGTGGTGACCCAAGCCAAAGATATACCCTCGGTACCCTACAGTATCCTATTACCTAAACCCTTACCCGACTCACCTATCGACCTACCCCACTATGTGACCAAGGATGTCGAATTTTTTAAGCCTGTGGAGAGGAAGCCCAAAGCCAAACCTATTGCGAATTCCAAAGGAAAAAAGAATGCGCGGCTAATCTCTTGAATGGCGAGGAATAAACCCAAACCCCCTGTCAATCCTGACCCAATTGTGTTGAGCGAGGACTCTGATTTAGAGGTTGAACAATTTTTGGCAAGTGAGTATCCCTATTCGAACGGCTTGTGTGCCAAACCCCCATACGACTTCGTGTCAAACTTACCACCTTGCTTGCAAAATGAAACAGATTACCCTGGCATTAAGATGCCATGTGAAACCCCCGATCGTATATCTAAACCCTCTCCTTCTCTGTCGAAGTCTACTATGCCACCCTGTGATCAGTGCAGCTCATGGTTGGAAAGGTATTATCTTGATGTGCCTATGCTTCAGTCAAAGATTAAATCTTTGGAGGAACAGGTTACACTGCTTACCTGTCAAAAGGCTGAGTTGCAAGCCACTGATAAAAGACAAAGAACGACAGGCTCCATTCTATTCAAAAATGTGGAATCGGCTACAGCTGTGGTAAATTCTAAGCTGGCGTAATTGATAGCCTCGTCACACAGGTATGTGTAGTATCAATCATTTTTGTAAATAGTATGAGTTTATATAAAAATTCAAGTTTGGTTTGAATAGCTTTGTTCAACATTGATTGGTTTTGTTACATTGTATACTCAGTCTTGCTTTGACTGAATGAAATTCTGTTTAGTTTCGATTAGATTTTAATCGATCCGATTTGATTTGATTTGGATTTGAGTTGTCTGATTTTTGCTAAAATGAATGCTCTGTCAATTGGAGTCATTTGTATCTGTTATAGACACAAGTTGTTTCTCCTATTTTGATTTTGAACACGATCACATTCCGTTTTGATGTATATGCTTTGATTGGTAACAAGTGTGATACAGTTAACAGTTATGATTTTATGTCTGTATGACTTTCGATCAACTCGAAATACCGTTTGGATTGTTGTTAATATGATTTCACCCAAATCGTGAATGGATTCAATTTGTAACAGTTATGTGAAACCCAACCGATTAATTCGTATTGGTTTTCTATAGATCGACCCTGTTATCGGTTGAATTTGTAATGAATATTCAGTTACAAGTTGATTTGTTAAACGAGATTGGATTCACTGTTCTTCCATATTCAACTCAGTCACGATTTGTTTCTATTGTTACCCAGTTTACGATTATCACTTATGTTGAATTGGTGATGGTTGTGATCGCTATCATTTGACCCTGTCTATTGACTGTATAACACCTAGCGATTGAAATCTATGGCGAATTTTGATATTATGCTATTGTATTTACCCATGATCGTAACAGTCTTGCCATCTTTGTATTTAATTAAAACGACATGAATCTTATGCTGCATTATTATAGCCATAACGAATGGATTATGATGATGTTGGATTACATCGTATCACACACGATATGACTCACTTTTAATTTCATTTGAATTGAAACAGTCTTGTTGTTGTTTGACCCGATTTTATGGCAACAATGAAACAAAGTATCCTTACCCCTGTTTTCGATTAAATCATTTTTTATTTTGTTTAATTTGAATAATAAAATCATTTGAATCATTAGTGATTAGTTTTCAATGTTTATTGAAAGAAGATTGGTTTGGATTATTTTAAAAAGATTTGATTTGATTTCTATCTGATCCTGTATGTTATTTTAGACTAGCTACAGAATCAGATGATTATGTAGCTAAGTCTGTAGAGTCAATTTTTTTTTTTTTTTTAATGAAATATCTTTCTAACTTGATATGTTTGGTCTATTGCAGATGAATTTGAAATTGCAGTGGATATGATGGGCAGTTAGGGGATATTTCAAAGATTTCACTTGCATTTTATTTTCTTAGTTTAGAAGATTTTGGGATATTTCCCAGATTATGTAAAATTGTTTTGATATTATCCACAGGGAGGTTTTACCTTGTGGAGAGACTTATATATACTTATGATTTTTTGTAATTAGGATATCCTCATTCAAGGGAGAACAGAGGATAATGGAGTTTTAATACAGACTGAAGCAGAATTTGGTGTTTTGTCACAGCTTTAGCTTCTCATTATATCAATATTTCGTTTCATGTTGTGTATATCAATTTGTATCTGGTTAATGACTAATTTAGATATCTTAATCATGTGCAAATGATATAATTTAATCATTGTAATCCATATCTAGTTTCTTCCAAGCATATAAAGGACATAACAATTGTTTAATTCAGTTTGTGAATGACAGGTTTATCTTCTTCATAAGTTGAATTATAAAATATAAGTTTTTGCATAACAGGTTTCCCTTATTGCAGAGATTTATAGATCATAAGATTGTTATGATTTTTTATGTCTTGTTTGTCCTAGTAATAACTCAAAGAGAAGCGCAACCTATCGTTTACGAGAAGATTTTGGGATCAATCTGGTGCGAGTTTCCTTCCTCCGACCAGCTTCAGAGTCATCACACACGGGACAAATTAGGAGCGCTTCCAGGTCAATTAATCTTTCCTTTGTTGTTTTCATAAGTAGTTTAATTTAGATATAAGTTTAATTAGATTTATATTAGATTGTTTAATTTCAGTAAATATATTAGATCGTTTAATTTCAGTAGGTTTTATTTCTCTTTCATAAAATATAAAAAATCAAAAAACATATCTTCCTGTCTTAGGGCAGAAAACCCATGAGTTTTACAGGTTTTATTCAAATATGCAAGTTGTGTATATTGTATATTTGTGAATAAGTAATATTGCAACTAGTAATTAGATAGTTGATTTGAGTTATTATAATATTAATTAGTAGATTGTATAATAGAATAGTTAGAG
>ML797892.1:289234-310341 GCA_009831015.1 Picea engelmannii
TAGAAGGATCTTCCTCTAGATGCTTCTTTTTAGTATAAATAGGAGTCGAGGGTATGAGAACCCTAGCTTGGATATTATTGTAACAGAGCGCTGCTCAATTGGAGGTTTCCCCCTCGAAGAGGCCTGTGAACATTTCTATCTGAATCAAGTGCTATTTATGTTCAAGTGCTATTTTTGTTGCTATTTCGTATATCATTTATGTGTATTGTGAAGATTATGCTGGATATTTTACTGTTATTCTGTTATTTCTAGCATTTCGTTCCTGTTCTGCATATTTTATATATCTGGTATCTTGCACTTACACAGTTCTCAAGCATGTGGGACAAGTCGCATATCAGTTAGCTCTGCCCAGTCAGTTGAAGCTACATCCTGTTTTTCATGTTTCATGCTTGAAGAAGGTGATTGGAACCAGGTGCCAAATTCAAACCAACCTTCCAGAGTTAGCTCAAGAAGGATCCATTTGGCTACAAACCGAAGCGGTTTTGGACCAGTGTGAGCGTCGCCTACGTCAGAGAACCATCAAGGAAGTGCTAGTATAGTCGAAAGATATGACTCCAGCAGATACCACTTGGGAACTAGCTACCATTCTACAGTAGTTTCCACATCTCAAGCCTTGAGGACAATGTTGTTTTTAAGGGGGCAGACATGTTAAGGTCCTAACCCGTACATAGGTAGATCAATGTATTTGGATGTAATAAAGGTCAATATTAATAAGGCCTTTCAATAAAATATAATAAGTCAGATGTAAGAAGACCTAATAGAATCTTCTGCTTCTAGAAGGATCTTCCTCTAAATGCTTCTCTTAATAGACATATTTAGTATAAATAAGGGTCAAGGGTATGAAAACCCTAGCTTGGAGATTATTGTAACAGAGCGTTGCTTGATTGGAGGTTGCCCCCTTGAAGAGGCCCATGAACATTGCTTTCCAAATCAAAGTGATATTTCTATTGTTGTTGTTATATCATTTATGTGTATTGTGAAGATTATGCTGGATATTTTACTGTTATTCTTCCATTACTAGCATTTTATTTTTGTTATGCATATTTTATATATCTGGTATCTTGCAGTGGTTGTATCCACCTTCCAGATGTAGACGAAGAACATAGGGGGTTTCATCCTCCTTCTGGTTGTAGCCAGAGAATTGGGTTGTTGGAGCTTCCCTCAAGTTGTATCCTGAGAAACTAGGGGGTTGGAGCCTCCTTTCAATTACAGTTGGAAAACAAAGGAAGTTGGTGCTTCCAATGAATGTAACTCTTAAATACATATAATAAAAATAATTCTATGGTTTTCTCCCGCTTTGGGTTTCCATGTAAAACACTTGTGTACTATGTATGTGTATGATTGGTCATTTGTTCATTGTTTATTTACTCTGCAACTATTGGATGATAATGATACATTGATATAAAACTTGCATTTTGTGGTTGAAAATGATTGAATTTCTCTTTTAATGATTCACCCCCTATCCGTAATCCAACAATTGGTTTTAGAGCAGGTTCCTTCAAGAAACAATTTAACCATTGGAAGGAGATCATGGATTATTCTGAGAATAGAGTACCATTGTTCAATGGTCGTAATGGTTTAAAGTATGAGATGTGGAGTAGAAGACCTAAAGTATTTTTATAGGCACATGGGCATCATATTTGGCTATCAATCATTACAAGATATGATAGTTCAAAAAGGGAAAAGACTCTAGCCAAGAAGGAATTGAAGAAGAATTAAAAAATAGCAATAGATTTCATCTGCGAAGGATTACCTAATCCAATAAGAGAAAAGGTTGGTAAATGTTCATTAGCCAAAGAAATTTGGGATAAGTTACATGAAATATATTCTTCACCAATCACAGATTCAGAAAATGCCAAATAAGATGCAAATACAGATCAAGAAGAATTATGTTCACCATGTCAAACAGATTCAGAAGATGAATAATACATAATCACCAGAGGTATGTTGTTTTGATTTAATTGTGAAAAACATAGACATTTTGAAATAGAATGCCATGAACGAAATGAGACAAAAACACTAATTGAAAAGGAAGAAAAATATGAAACAGAATTGATTAGTCCTTTAGATGAACTAAGAGAAGAAAACAAGTCACTCAAGAAAGAATTGATGAAACCAAAATAAAGTTTTCAAATTTTTGAAGAATCCCAACAGGTCATCGATGTAATATCCCTCGGCCGAACCCAATTGTAAATTTAATATAAATGTACTTAAGCTGGTGAGTTTGTTTGACCTCATTTGGTAATGCACGTCATGTGGCATAGTCTGCGCATGAACTTCACAGTAAAATGATGTAATATGCACATTCCAGGATACCGCGCGCAGTAACTAAGGTGTGCGCAGTATGGAGGACAATAAGCCTCATGTATATGATATGTGTTATAGGCTGGTGAACCGGTTATTATAATTTGGGATGCTTATGTTTTGGTATTAGGCCGAAACACCTAGATGTCAAAGGGCAATTCACCTACTTTGTACATGACTCGTGATTAATATAAAATACATCGTTGCACGTGGAACGACCATGATAAAATAATTGGGGGACTGAACTTCACCAGTTAGGGAAAGGGAGGGACAAAAGTCAAGGGAATATTATATTTGTTGGAATATTGGTTGTTGTCATTGATGTCAACCCTAGTCATGGGTTTTGGACTGCAAGATTGATGAAGGTATTTGACATGACGGACAATGCACATGAATATAAAAAACCCATGGATGGATAGTATACATCATGTTTTTTCTAGTGTTATGTGGCATGTCACATGGATCCTCATGGTTGAGGAGAAATGAATTTTTGAAGATGACAAAGTGAATTGAAGAAGGAAGTACATGTAGGCCCTGAAGCTAATTAAATAAAATAATTACAAAATAAGAAAGTGTTAGGTCGGCCCTAATGTTAAAAGGAAGTGACATAAATGGTATAAATAAATACAATTATACATTAATTTGATACACAAGTTGAATTTCAGAGGAAATCAGAAGTAAAGAAGGTTGGATTTAAAAGGGAGGATGAAGTATTTTGGTGATGTGTTCTAAGGTATGTTATTTTCAGGTCATCTTACCATTTTTTCTATAACGTTTTTTATATAATGATTCATATGGTGAAATTTCTATGGTATTGAGAAGACATATCAAGTTACCTATGGTAAAATTTTTAGCTCTTGATTTTCTATAATTATGGAGATACACTCTGTGGAAGATAGGGTTTTTGACCAGTCCTAAAGCTAGTCAATAAACAGGTGTTCTGGGTAAAACAGTCATAAATTATTCATCGAGAATCCAAATGATGTGGGACAAATTGAATTGGAAAGAGTATGGAATTTAGTTTCTTTTGTGCAAGTTTCAGAATCGTATGTTACATATTGAGCGCGGGGCATTCTATACAAGTTTGGTCTCCTGAATAAACTAGAATTGAACAAGGTTTACCATTCTCTCTACAACTACTTTTTGGGGAGGATTCAAGGAGTGAAAATTGGAGAAGTTTCAGAGAATAAACTGAATAATATTATCTATGAGATCAGATTATTCCAATAATTGAATAATTGTATAAATTGAAGAATTCTCAGGAAGCATTATCAAGTTTTATGTGATGGTTGGTTGAGGGTGATGATTTAATGTGAAGTTTTATTATCTCTCATATATTCTTGGGCGGAAGGAAGGGTCAAGGATGGAGAGTTCAACTCTCTCTTGATATTGGAGGATTGTATATTCCTCTTTGAGGTTTATCCCTCCCTTTACACTTGGAAGTTGTAGCTACCTTTGGAAGTCATTACTTCCCTTGAACAATAACTATTGATTATTTCTCATATATTTTGCATGGTGTATTGTGGTGTATTAGTGTAACTCTTTGTTGAAGGAAAATCTCCCTGCGGACAGGTAGATCTCCTCTTGAGAGCTAGACTCTTAACTCTTAAGACAGAAGACGCTTAATGTGGACACTGACTTCCTTTCAGATCTATACAAACTAATGCATGAGGAGGAAGGAGAAAAGAAGTACCTTTTATCGACGTTTGTCCCTGCACGCTCTAAGTTGAGCTCCAATATTTCACTCCTCGATGAGACCTGTAAACAAACAACAGTACAACCACTTCCTACTCTATTTTTGTTAGCTTGGAATAGATCTATCTATCATAGACAAGTTCATGTGAGATTAAACACAAACTAGAAAGAAACAGGCCAAGCATGTCATATTAATCAGAACAATGACAGAAGTAGCTTACAACCGTAGATGTGAATGCGACAGCTTCGTCAAGTCCCCTTTGTCTAACCCTTGCTCAAAATATCCATGATCTGGACGACAACAACTTTACTGATTACTTTCCTCCAGTTCACTGTATGTTTCCTATGAGATCATAGGTTTCATGCTTCCAATTCTTCCCCCTTTCCACCATGATAGAGCCTGTTTATATAGGTTTAGAGAGGCTTTACCTCTTGAGGCATCTTTAGTGTAAGTTGAGGATTTCCCTCCTTGAACCAAGGATCTTCTCCTAAGATCATGACTGAACCAGGAATTCGAATGCAACTACCTTCCAAGATTGAAATATCCTCCCCTTATTCTCCTCAATAGATCAACTGCTGCCCAGATTAGACAGTGCTCCCTCAAAAGGGGCATCAGGGTGCTATAGCGCTCCCTAGTAGGCTCAAGGGGGGCGCTAGCGCTCTAAATATTTGTAGCTCTCCTTCAGAGGGAAATTTTGGTGTTATAACACTCCCTAACACCTTATAGGGGAGCACCAACGCTCCTAAGGGTGATGTAGGGGAGCGCTCCCTTCTAAAAATTTAGTTTGAAAGCTTCTTTCAGGTGGGAAGAGATACTTGACTTCAGTTAACCATCCCTCTTCCTCCAAATCAGGTGTTTGATGTATTCTAAGTGTCTCCTTAGTGTCTTCATCATGGCAGTATGATTTGTTTGACATTTGCGACACTTATGAGCAACATGCGACACTTGCGACACTTGCCAAAGAGAGTAATGTTGATGTGTAACACTCTTATATTATTGTTCATTGCTCATTGGATATAATTGGATGGTTTAAGTATAATTTGAAAAAGGTTATAAATTGTACTTGATATTGATTCACCCCCCTCTCAGTATCAACAATTGGTATCAGAGCAGGTTTCCTTCAGAATAGTTTAACCACTGGAAGGAAAATCCTAAGCAGAGATGGATGACCATGAGCACATTTCAAATGGGATTCAAAAATTTGATGGAAGAAATTATGCATACTAGAGTGATAGAATGAAAACTTATGTAACGGATTTGGGAGTAGACATTTGGTACTCAGTTGTAAATGGCTATGTAATCCCAAATAATGCTCCAACCGATCCAAATGAGAAGAAGCTTATGAGTTGTAATTCAAAGCCTAGACATGTTATTCTAGCAACATTGGCACCAACCATTGCTAGCAAAGTGATGGGTTGTAGCACTGCTAAGGATGTATGGGACAAACTCAAGAGCATCTAGGAAGGTGATCCAAAACTTAAGAAGGTCAAGCTTCAATGACATAGAGAAGAATTTTAAAATTTGAAGATGAATGAAAAGGAAGATATTGCAACCTATTTTATTAGAGTTGATGAAGTTGTTAATGCTATCATAGGATTAGGTGAAGATATCGATGAATCCTTGGTTATACAAAAAGTGTTGAGATCACTTCTCTTGAATTATGATTCTAAGGTCTCCGCCATTGAAGAAACTAGGGACTTGACCAAAATGGAAATGGATGAATTGCATGGGTCTCTTATAGAATATGAAATGAGAACAGGTACAGAAAGTGACTAGCCAAACAATGAAGCAGCCTTTAAAGCCATAAAGAAGACAAAATACAAGGATAACGACCTTGATGAAGAAATAGAAAATTTCGTAAGAAGTTTCCAGAAGGGAAGTGGAAGATACAAAGGTAAGTCTCCTCTCAAATGATTTAACTGTGGTAGAATAGGACATATTTTTGAAAATTGCTATTATAAAAAAAGAAGTCTCAACAATAAAAAGAGCTTCTACTCCAAGGATGATGACATCTCCTCAGATGAGAGTGATGAAGAAGATAATGATGGACAAGAAGTCCTCTTCATAACCCAAGAAACCCAGGATGAAGATCACAATAATTCTAAAGAAGAAGAAATCATTTGTGAAGAAGATTCAGATGAAGAAACCAACCTTGATTCCTTTTGGGGATACAAAGACAATGCAGAGAGTGAACAAGAAGATGAGAATCTTGAAAAGTTGAAGCATGTTGAAACTGAAAATAGAAACCTTAGAAACAAAAAGATAATACTAAAAGGTGAATTGAGTAGCTGTGAAGAAGAGAATTACAAGCTTGAAAAGACCATTAATATCTTGAAGAAACAATTAGAAGATTATGAGAAACTGAAAGAAGAATTGGATCACAGAAAAGGGGAGCTCCTATTGACAACATAAAAGTTAAAGAAGTTCAAAAAAACACTGAAAATTAGATGAGATCCTTAGCAGTCCAATATCTCCAAATGACAAGAAAGGACTAGGATACAATGACAGTTTGAAGACAACAAAACAAGAAAAGGAAGTTGAAAATGATGAAACCAGCATTCCAAAACAAGTTGAACAACAAGATAGAAGACTAGAATTCAGAAGGAATGAGACATAAAGAATATCCTCTCCCATCAGGTATGAAAGCAATCATTATGAAGGAAACTACAAAAGAATAGATCGTGAACCCAGATGGACCACACCACAAAGAAGATCACTTACGCCCAGGTATCAAAATTTCTTTCTTGGACATTGTTATACTTGTGGAAATTTTGGACACAAGGCAATCAATTGTAGAATCAATGAAAGGAATAACTATGCAAGCTACATGAATGGTGAAAATAGTAGATATGGAAATGTCCGTAGACCTGTCAACAGAAATTATAATCCATTTGACCCATTAATGGATCAAAATATTGTATGTTACAAGTGAAATAATCTTGGTCAAAAAGCATGAGATTGAAGAGAGATGAAAGAAGATAATCATATGCCAAAAGTATGCATACTAACTACAACATAGAAAAGGAAAGAAATTCCACACAATGAAAATTGTCGAATAACTTTGGTCGCTAAAGAATGCAAAGAAGAAGATGAATGGTTCATAGACAATGGGTGCTCATCTCATATGACTAGAGATCAAAGCAAATTTGTCAACTTGAAGAAAAAGGGTGGAAATGTTTCATTTGGAGATGATTCATATACCAAAATACTTGGAAAAGGAACTGTAAAGCTTGGAAGTGAAAATGTAAAAGCAGGAAAAGTCCTATTTGTTGAAGACTTGAAGCATAATCTACTCAGTGCTAGTAAAATGTGTGATCAAGGATACACTCTTACGTTTGACTCCCGAAAATGTAAAATTAGAGAAAATAACTCAAGAAGATTAGTTGCAACTGCAACAAGAAGACCGAACAACATATACATCCTAAACATGAAGAAGAGAGAGAATATAGAAGCCACAGAAAAGGATTCCAAGGAATAAAAAGTCCCAAAGAACAAAAATAAGGATGAAGTATTATTGAGTGCCACATGTTCAGGGGGAGCATCCCCAAAGAAGAGAGTTACATTTTGCCATTAAACTCAGGGGGAGAAGCCCTACCCTTTTCCATTGATGTCAAAGGGGGAGAGAAATTGGGATCATGATGATAGGGGGATATTTTTGGAATATTGATTGTTGTCATTGATGTCAACCCTAGTCATAGGTTTTGGACCGCAATATTGATGAAGGTATTTGGACATGAAGGACAATGCACATGCATATACAACACCCATGGATGTATAGTATGCATCATATTGTTTCCGGTGGTATGTGGAACGTCGCGTGGATCCTCATGGTTGAGGAGAAATGAATTTTTGAAGATGACAAAGTGAATTGAAGAAGAAAGTACATGTAGGCTCTGAAGATAATTAAAGAAATTAATTACAAAATAAGAAAGTGTCAGGTCAGCCCTAATGTTAAAAAGAAGTGATATAAATGGTATAAATAAATATCGTTATACATTCATTTGATACACAAGTTGAATTTAAGAGGAAATCATAAGTAAAGAAGGTCATATTTCAAGGGAGGATGAAGTCTTTTGGTGATGTGTTGTAAGGTATGTTATTTCCAGGTCATCTTACCATTTTTGCTATAACTTTTTTTCTAGAATGATTCAGATGGTGAAATTGATATGTTATTGAGAAGACATATCAATATACCTTTGGTAAAAGTTTAAGCTCTTGATTCACTATAATTATGGAGATACACTCTATGGAAGATAGGGTTTTTGACCAGTCCTAAAGCTAGTCAATAAACAGGTGTTATGGGTAAAACTGTCATAACGTATTCATAGAGAATCCAAATGATGTGGGAAAAAATGAATTGGAAATAGTACGTACTTTAGTTCCTTGTGTGCAATTTTCAGAATCTAATGTTAAATATTGAGCGTGGGGCATTCTTTACAAGTTTGGTCTCCTGAATAAACCAGAATTGAACAAGGTTTACCATTCTCTCTATAACTTCTTTTTGGGGAGGATTCAAGGAGTGAAACTTGGAGAAGTTTCAGAGAATAAACTGAAAAATATTATCTATAATATCATAGTATTCCAAGAATTGAATAATTGTAGAAATTGAAGAAGTCTCAGGAAGCATTATCAGGTTCTATGTGATGGTTGGTTGATGGTGATGATTTAATGTGAAGTTTTATTATCTCTCATATATTCTTGGGCAGAAGGAAGGGGAAAGGATGGATAGTTCAAATCTATCTTGATATTGGAGGATTATATCTTCCTCTTGGAGGTTTATCCCTTCCTTTACACTTGGAAGTTGTAGTTACCTTTGGAAGTCATTACTTCCCTTGAACAATAACTATTGATTATTTCTCATGTATTGTGCATGGTGTATTGTGGTGTATTGGTGTAACTCTTATAATATTGTTCATTGCTCATTGGATATAATTGAATGGTTTAAGTATAAGTTGAAAAAGGTTATAAATTGTACTTGATACTAATTCACCCCCCTCTCAGTATCAACAATATTAATATTTCCTAAAACATAACGCATGGATAATTATTTTATTCTAAGTTCTAAAGTTGGGGACAAGTGGACCAAAGTAACTTCCAATATGACAAGTGTCAAGTTTGGTACATGCATTCATGTTGTGGGGGACTTAGCTCATTTGGTGACTTTTCATGGGATACCTTACCAGCATCCTGACCATCATTCTCACCATCACTTTTCACGAAGAGTTCACAATGATTCCTTTCCACACTTAGTTATCCATTCAATGATTCCATGAACATTTTCACTCACGCATTATGTTATACTTGAGACAGCCATTTCACCATTCTGGAGCCTGTTCCCATAGCCCTTTTCAGTTGGTGTACCTGGTTAGCTTGGAGAGGGATTGAAGAAGCGGGTTTTTAGGCCTGTGAGCAATTCTTTGAGTGAGACAATTGTTGGGGATTGATTCCTGAAGGTGATAAACTGCAGCTACAATGCTCTGAGACTTTTGGTCTGGCCTGTTGCTGAAGCCCTGGAAGGGAAGTGGGGCAGCCGAGGGAATGTTGAGTAGAGAAGGGTCACACTTCCTTGGGTGGGACAGGCATGTGGGGAATGAGAGGCTATAGGTTGTTAGTTGAGTGAGCACCTGAGATGGAGTCTTTCCTATTGTCCATGATCCTTAGCCTGGATAGGAACCCTTTCCCTGGGTGGAGTTCAGTCCCAGCTCGAGGGTGACTCACTGTTGAGAGTGATGAACAGTGTATTCTATGGCTGAGAGGTTCATGGAAAGTCTGTACACAGTTGGTGACAATATTTCTAAGATAAGTACCAATTGTATGATAAAATAATATGTTGTTTTGTTATTTACATGCCTATGTTACGATTTATCATATATGTGATTATAATTGTCTGTATGTTTATGGGTAATTCCCTGTAAATGTTGCATATATGTAGTTACTGTTATTTCAGTATAAAAATTGTATGTTACAGAAAGTAATTGTTTGTTTATGTTTATATGTAAAGCTTCCGCAAGAGTGTTGTATGTATATGTTTTAATTGCATGTAGTTTAAAGAGTAAATTTATGTGGCAAAGCTTAGTTGACTACCGGGTATGTTACCATATGTTCCACAGTAAGGGAATGAAAGTGTTCCCTAGAGTAGCATGGTCCATCCTGTTAAGGCTGGGAATGTTACCGACTCGTGTCAGAGCATGAGTGGTTTCTCTGGAGTGGCATACCCCGGATGGCATACCCCGGCCTGTGGGTGGCCGGGGGAACGTTACAAATTGGTATCAGAGCTTCAATTCAACACTGAGCTTGGATGGGCCAAAGGGGTTTAGTTGAAGTGAATATTCAAATAAGAGTAACTTCAAGGTGACCAAAATTGGATTCATGAAGTGTCCATGGAAAAGGTTGGCATGCTAGCGCACGAGAAAACGTTGGTGTGCTAGTGTGCATGGTAAATTGTGGTGTCGCATAGAAGATTATTATGTGTGGATGCACGCGTTGAATTTATCCTTGTGCGGTGAGAACACACATAGTAATGTGCACATGGGGTTTGAAAGTATTGATTAACATAGAGGATTTTTGTTGGTACGCACATAAGTATGAGTATAAGTTGTTTCGCGATGGTGTATTCAGTAGTGTGCGCAGATAATTGGGCGTGATGGAATATGTTAAACTTGACATGGTGCATGCATAGAAAGAAATGCATGTGGAATATAAGTGCGCAATACCAAAACTGTGCGCAGTGGATATTAGTGCACACCGCAAGAGTAGTACGCGTAAGTTGTCGGTGCGACGAAGAATAAATGCACAGTTGATTTAGGTACATGGAAAAGAGTTTTACCTGGTGATATTGATATGCATGATAAATATAAATGAACAGGTCAAAGTTTAGTGCGCATGAATTCGCTTGGAAGGTGATGAGTCTGAGTTTAAATTGCATAATAATAAAAGAAAAAAAAGAAACACACAACCGCATCGAAGCATTAATTAAAAAGAATTCGGAGTTTTAATTTCCTCTGATTCAGATAGATGAAAATGAAATAAATATTACAAGAAAAACCTATTATAAAAGAAAACAAGATTCATAACATCACCAAATAGAAATTGTAATAAAATAGTCTAAAATTCGTTTCTGTATTTATATAATCATTTTAATCACAAAATTACAAAAGGGGGATGACAACAGTTATCCTGTTGTGAAAAGGGTCGTTTAAATAATGGGGCTACCATTTCTGGTACGCTTTACCTATGCTACCGGCTGTTCAAAATTCGTTGAGACGTGCTTATTTTAGTTGAATACTTACTTCATCTTAGCAATCTCCACCTTTAAGGAAGAATCTAACCACACCGGTTGATTCTCTCCAACACTTTCGGCTTCTTCAGCCGTAGATTCCTCCTTCTTCTGTTGCTTTCTCCTTTTCTTCTTAGCAGCTGGCCTATTGATGACTAAATCCTTTGTAGTGGGATTCAGCCTGGATTCCAACCACGAGTCTATAACCGGCTCTGTGTGAAACTTAGTTGCTAGAATGTGCGCAAGGACCCTTTCCTCCTTATTCGCAGGAAAGTTTAGCATGTTGCTCGAATAACCAGTCTCACTTGATTTAGCCTTGTCCATGTATCTCAGGTTGTGGATACCAAAATTTGTTTTTAAATGAGATGAAATTCGAGCATTTTGGAGATTACTTCGGTTATGGATACACATATATCTTCATACTTGGGGAGTGGTAATTATAGAATTACATTTATGAAGCACAGACGAATTACGTACAAGAGTGTTGGGTTGCCATGCTTGTCTAATCCATTTCAAATGATTAGCTTTTAAGTTCATTACATGGTGGTGTTCAGTTGACGTCACATAGCTACGAAGTACTAAACGAGTGAAGTAGGGTGATCTGACTAAGTCGTCGCCCACTCCACGAGTGGTGGATTTGACACATTGAGACACATGATACTGTGTCTTGGAGAAAGTGGTTTCGGCAAACCACCTTCTTGCACAAGTGTATCTCTGAAGGCACTACACGTCTGTGTTTTCAAGACTTTGGTCTTATCTAGAATTTTCATGGTGATAACACCAAGAAATCAGGAGAGATCATTTTGATGTGTATATTGAACCAAAATGGTGCATATTCTCATGAACTATTGAATTGTTAGACTGATAAGTTTCAATGGTTGCATGTTTTGCAGAATTAACAACAACTCGATCAGATCAGACCAATGCAGATTCCATAGGAATGGAAGAAGCACATGGGAATTACAGTCAGCAAGATGAGAGCAGAGGGGTGGATGTCATTTGGGAATGGAAGGAACGAACTCCAACAAACATGGAGAAGAAAGGAATGAAGATATGAATATGGCTGAGACCATTAATAAATTGTTGAAGGATGTCCAAATCCATAAAGTTGATAATAAAATGTTTATGAAAGCCAAGGATGACTTCAACATGAAGATATTGGAGGGTTTGAACAGAATAGAAAAGAAATTGGTTAAGGAGAGTAGCTTAAGTAAATCTGGGAGTCACAAACCTTCAGAGGAGAAAATAAAAGTAAAAAGTGTTAGTAGACATCACCATCATTCCCAAAGGCATTCCAATAAGAGAGTAGGAAACAACTCTAGTCTATCCTCTGTGAGAAGGTATAAGAGATCTGGGGTGGATGAGCTGCAAGGAGAAATGAACAAAATCAAACCTCCTACATTTGATGGTGAGAACAAGAAGGATGAAGATGCAGAAACATAGTTACTAGGCATGAGGAATCATTTTCAATTGCATAATTATTCTTCTCATGCAGAAGGTAGAATTTCTATATATAAACTCAAAGGAAAGGCCTCCATGTAGTGGGATCATCTTGTGCAGGTACAACACATTGTAGAGAAAAGTGTTACTTGGAGGGAATTCAAGAAGTATTTTGAGAAGAAGTACTTGACTAAGAGATACTATGACAAGAAAATGAAAGAGTTCTTTGAACTCAAGCTTGGAAGTATGACCATAGATGAATATGAGAGAAGGTTTCTGGAACTACTAAAGTATGTATCTTTCATCAAGGATGAGACTGTCAAAATTCAAAGGTATTTAAGTGGATTTCCATCGTTCATCATTGACAAAATATAGTATGATTATCCCAAGACATTAAAAGATACCATAAGGAGAGCTAAATGCCTATATGATCAACAGAAAGAAAGTCCAGCTTTCCAAAAGGCTTGGGAAGACAATAAGAAATTCAAGATGGATCAGAGGAAGAAGGTAGCTAAGCCACCATTCTTCAGAAATAATCCATAAGGACAGCAAAGGCCTAAAGAACCCAGAATGATTGACACAGGGAGTCAAGGGCCAAGGCAACCACCTATGCAATGTTGGGTTTGTAAAGGGGACCATAGGTTCAGAGATTGTCCTCACAGAGGTGAAAAAGGTAGGGTTGTTCACAATGTACAGCGAGCTAAAACAGTGGAGGACATGGGAAGATATGTGCCAAGGATTTATGCATCCCTGGACAATAAGCAAGAAGAGTATCAATCCCACATGATTGAAGTGGAAGGTATGATCAACAACCAAACCCTTTCTATTTTAATTGATTTAGGAGCTAGTCATAGTTATATAGACCATAAGATGGTGGAAAGTTTTCAATTGCCAAGAAGCAAGCATGGGAAATCCTAGTTGGTACAATTGGCTATAGGAGCCAGAAGAAAAGTTAATGAGATGGTTAAGTCATGCCTCATAGACATGAATGGACTGAACACCAAGGCAGATTTAAACATCTTGGCTTTAGGTTCCTATGATTATTTAATTGGGATGGATTGGTTGGACCAACATCACACTCTCTTAGACTATCACAACAAATCATTTAATTTCCTAGATGAGGAAGGGAAGCTAAGGAAGGTACAGGGAGTCCCCAGGGTAGTAACCATTAGAGAAATTCCAGCATTGCAGCTGAAAAAGTGTTACAGAAAATGATGGCAAATAATTGCAACTCATTTGGTAGAGACACCTAGAGATAAGGTGCCAAATTTGGAAGATTATGCAATTCTGGAATATTTTGAAGATGTGTTCAAGGAGGTACCCAGACTACCCCCAAGGAGAGACATTGATTTCTCTATAAACTTGATGCCAGGAGCAGTGTCAATATCAAAGACTCCTTACAGAATGAGTACACCAGAATTGAAGGAGTTGCAAATGCAGCTTGAATAACTTTTGAAGAAGGGGTATATACGCCCAAGCATGTCACCTTGGGGTGCCCCACTCTTATTTGTGAGAAATAAAGATAGAACAATAAGGTTGTGTATTGACTTTGGACAGTTGAATAAAGTGGTTGTTAAAAACAAGTATCCTCTACCAAGGATTGATGACCTCTTTGATCAATTGAAGGATGCCAAGATATTTTTAAAGATAGATCTCAGATCAAGATACCATCACGTAAGAATTAAATAAGAAGATATTAGCAAGACCGCCTTCAGGACAAGGTATGGTCATTATGAGTTCATAGTGGTACCATTTGGGTTGTCAAATGCACTAGTTGTTTTCATGTGCTTAATGAATGGTGTTTTCCGAGAGTATTTGGACAAGTTTGTCATTGTCTTTTTGGATAACATTCTTATATATTCCAAGTCAGAGGAAGAGCATGAACATCATTTGAGGATGGTGTTGCAAGTATTAAGGGAGCATCATTTATATTCCAAATTGAGAAAGTGCTCATTTTATCATGGTGATGATCCCAATGTTGCATGGTGACAATACCAATGCAGCATCTAAACTCAACTCAACTAGACTAATTGAAGTGTCAACTGAAAGAGAATATTCTCCAGGTGGAAAATTCTCCCCTAAAATATAGGAGACTGGATAATGACTAATTATGACTAATAAACAAGGAAAAACCTTAGGAAAAATAAATCCTAGGTGTGTGTGAAGTAACTCCAACATACCAAACCATAGTTCATAAGGAGTCTTATTACTATTAATCCTGATCTAACCCTTGTTTAATATGTATACAGTTGTGCCTACAACATCCCTCCAATTTCCATCAGATAATCTTGTTCCATTGAGCATATTCCTTGCAGCCTCCTGGACTATTATATTCCTTCTCTCAGCAATCTCACTTTGCTGAGGTGTTCTGGAAGCAAAGAATTGTCTTTTTATTCCATGAGTTTCACAGAAGAGGTCAAATGCTTTTGAGGTGTGTTATAACCCTAAATTTCATAGGATCACATGGTGATTAGAATTTATTCCTCTAGTCATATTGTGTTGTAAATAATATTTTATTCTGCAAATGATTTACAAAAGAAAATAAAAGAAAAGAAAAAAGAAAAAATAAAAGAAAAAGAAAAGAAAAAGAAAAAAGAAAAGAAAAGAAAGAATAAAAATATAAAAAGTGAAAAGAGGGTATTAAAAAAAAAAAAGAGAGAGAAAATTTAAAACCCCATGAAAATAAACTTGGTTTGACTCATACTGTATAATAATGATCAAACCTTTTAAATTTATGTTGATAGGTTAGTGAATAAATTTGTCCAAACAATGTATTCTTGGCCAAATTAAATAGGTTAGTGAATAAATTTGGTGAAACTATCTAACCTTGGACAAATATATTAGGTTAGAGTAATTATTAATCAACAGTCTAAGATGGATTAATGTGTTAGTTTATTAGGCTAGGAGTTAGCTTACTATTGTTCATTTCAATAAAATTTGCAAAAATATTGATTAAATACCTTTTATTTGAGTTAATTTGATGTGTTTACCTTAGGAAATGAAACCTTGGTAAAAAAAATATGGAAGGGGGAGATTAGCGCTACCCAAAACATGATTTTATCCTAATTTTCTATCAGGGATATGACCTTTTGTCATTATCCAACTAAAGGGTGCATAATTTTCAGCGGTTGATCAAGCAACACTTAGATCAACAGTCGACCGTTTTTTTCGGACCCCCCCCCTTCAACCTTTCTTCCTTTAACGGTGGGGGGGTTCGAGAAAATTTGTTTTCCCAAGGTGGGCCCTACACAACGTGTCATCCTCACATATTACGGGACCCCCCCCCAGGAACCCATTGTCCAATCAATGATATCCCTCGTTACCGTTATTCGTCCAGTCACCACCTGTGCCATAACAGACACCTCCCTACATCGGTTAACCCTGTTTCTTCACCATTTCCACATTGTTCACCGATCCAGACATTGTTGACACTATGTTGAATCCATATTTCAATCCAATCATCGCCAATACACGTCGTCGACAGGCGCCATCAATCTGGGTAACCACAGTCATCATTTTTTTGCCTTCATATCTTTGTTAGCTATGGCTCCCAAATATGAAACCACTGAAACTGTCGAAAATTCATTTCTTCCTCCTCCCATCGACCTGGAGCGCATTCCCCTAGATGACAAAGACTACAAAGTTACAAAGCCGAAGTGTGAATTCGATTTCTTTGAATTAAACTTCTGGCTAAAAGACATTTTCTTAGATCGAAGTGATGAAATTGGACTCTGGGAGTCCAATTTTCTCTTATACATGTTTCCCCAGACCTTTCATTTCCCGACCAAAGGGACATTGTATCCTCGTCTGGTGAAACCTTATTCACCATTACCCCTAAATCAATAAACCAGATGTTACATATCCCCATAATTGATTATTCCGGTCCTTTCTCCATTGAAATCCTAAACGACCTCTATCAGAAACTCTCCTTCCCCCAAAGAACCCAAATATTCAAAATATTCCTACCAGGGCACAACATATCTAAATATGGAATCAAAATAGACCCTAGCAGAATTGAAGCCATCCAGAAGATAGAACATCCAAGGAACATAAAGGAATTACAGTCTTTCATAGGGGAAATAAACTTTCTAAGAATATTTATCCCTAACTTTGTAGAAATCCTCGGAAAAATAACAAATATTCTTAAAAAAGATACAAAAATAAAATGGAACACATAAGCAAAGTAGTGCTTTGATCAAGCAAAATAGGCCTTGACACAAGCCCCTGTACTAATCAGTCCTGATTATACCAAAGATTTCCTCTTATTCTCTTTTTCCTCTAAGCATACCATTGCAACAGTCCTTTTGCAGAAGAACGGTGAAGGCCATGAACATCCTATAGCATTCTTCAGTAAATCATTGAGAAATGTTGCATTGAATTACAACATCATGGAGAAACATGCTTTTTCTTTGGTGAAAACAATTAAATATTTCAGAGTATACATTCTCCACTCACATATCATTGCTTATGTTCCTAAAGTTGTAGTGAAGGATAATCTGGCCCAAGACAATCCAAATGGCAGAAGAGGTAAATGGATTTATTTTATCCTTGAGTATGATATTGAGATCAAACCAACCAATCTTATCAAGGGTCAAGGATTCACAAAACTGATGGTTGAGTCAAACTTTCATGCTTTGGATATTAATTTTATAGCTCCAGTTGATGAACAAGAAGAGCAGGAGACTTCACAAGTTAAAGAGGTTTTCTCAAACTCTCCCTGGTATGCAAACCTTATTTATGTTTTACATCATCTACAAGCTCCTCCTGGTTTGACAAAAACTAAAGCTAGATTTTTGAAACTTAAAGCTTTGAAATATTTTATTTGAATGGAAATATGTATTGGAAATATGTTGGAGGTATCCTTATAAATTGTTTTTTGAAAGATGAAGCTAACAAAGCTTTGTAGGAGTTCCATGAAGGAGACTGTAGTGGACATTTGAATTGGAAGACCACTGCCAATAAAATTCTTAGAGTTGGTTTCTACTGGCCAACTTTGTTTGTAGATGCCCATAAAAAATTGACCTCTTATCACAAATTACAGATCTTTGAAGGAAAAAGGAAACTTCTTCGTTTACCCTTGAAGCCAATTTTGGTTGAAGCTCCATTTCAGAAATGGGGTTTGGATTTTATTAGAGAGATTCACCCACCTTCATGAGGCCAACACAAGTGGATCCTCATAGCCACTAATTATTTCACCAAGTAGATTGAAGTTGTACCCACCAGGAAAGCCATTGATGATGTGATCATAAACATTTTGGAAACTAACATTCTTTCTAGATTTTGGATGCCCCAGGAAAATCATCATTGACAATGCAGTAGCATTCAAATAAAAAAAGATGATAGAATTTTGTAGCAAGTATCAGATCACCTTAGGACACTCTACAACCTATTACCCTCAGGGAAATGGATTAGTAGAGTCTTTTTGTCCCTTGACCAATTTTGAGGATCCTTGGTCAGGTTTGACCTATTTTTAAGACTTCAACAGGCTGTCGAAGGCGCAGCGCAAGATAAAACAGAGATCATGGGATATCGGCCCCTTTTAGGGACCTTTTTTGGATTTGGGATTATGTAATGGGTATGGGAATGTTGGCCCATGGGTTTACCCATGTTTAGGCCCATTTTGTAATGCATAAATAAGTAGTTAGGTGATGTAAGTAAGCGGTGCTAAGGCCAGTGTGCTAAGTGTTGAAGTTCGATCTATGTGATCGAAAGTGCTAATTGTTGAGTGAAGATTACTTTTGTTCATACTGTATGAGGCTTGCAGAGCTCAGTGCAAGCGAGTGTAAGAGATTGGGAAGAGGCTTAGTGTTGTAACATAGCCAGGGGAAGGAGGATCTATTGAGGTGTGCATATCTCCTATCCTCTACGAAGTAGGGTTTTTGTGGCTCTATGCATGTAACTGATTGAAGAAGCTAATAAATAATATGAAGAGTTGGTGGATGTAGCCCTAGGGTGGGGGTGAACCATGTACATTATGTGTTTCTCTTCTTTGTGCGATGTATTGATGTGTTTATATGTTAGCTTGCTTAGTTCTTTGATATAGATGAATGGTAGATAGATATGTTAATGTTATGTACTTAATAGTATGGATGAATACTAGATCTGGCCCATGTGGATGTGCTTAGTGCTTGAATATAGTAGATCTGGTTAAATACTACAATGCTCTGTAATTAGGGTTTAACTGCATTGTAAACTAAGACTGGATATTGATGAAATATAATTTCTAAGTGCCCTATTAAGGTGTTGCAGTCACAGATCTGTGTCCCAGCTAAGGTTGCAGACACTGGAGTCCTACAACCACCCCTTCCTCTACCTCAGGTGAGACTTCATCTTCTTCGCAGGTGTTGCTTAAAGGGTCGGTAGTTAGGGTTTTTTTGGTGCGTTGTTGTAGCATTGAACCCTAGGTCTTCCCTTGTGCCAACAAATGGTTCTATTGCCAAAACTGAAATTGTGATTGTTGGGAACTAAGGAAAGAGAAGATTTGTGAGAAGATCCAACCTGAAATTGTGAAAGCTCTGTGCGTAGATTTGTTTCTCTAGTGCATAGTATTCTACTCTATATGTGAAGATATGTCCCAAGAAGAAGGGTCAGATCTTAAGAAAAGAGGTAAGATCTGAAATCTTTGTGCTCTGAGAAAGGTAAAAGTGAGAATTTGTTTCTTAAAGAGTTAATATCTGCAAGCTATGTGCTCTGATAAAGGTAAGAATAGTGATAAGTTTTAGATCTAGAAGCTTTGTGCTCTGCTGAAGATAAGATTAGTCGAAATTTTTGTTTCTAAACTATGGATCTAGGTATGTTTGATAAGATTTGTCCTAGCTTGAAAAATAGGGCATTGATAGATGAAAGAAGATTTGATATGAGTAGATATGATAAGAATAGTGAAAGATATGTTATACCTATGTATAGAGAGAATGTTTGGACTAACAAATGGATGCAGGATCCTAGAAATATTTTTTTGTAGGTTAGCTACTATGATCCTAGTGTGCAGTACAGGAAAGGTTGGGGATCATTTAAAAGAAAATGAGGATTAACCCTTTGTTAGTTGCAGAATACCGGGACATATGGCTAAGGAATGCCTTGGTAGAATATCTAGTTGTCTTTGTTGTAGAGCTGTGGAACATGAAGTATTGGATTGCCCTAGAATGATTTCTAAGGTTGAAAGAATGAATATGAACCAAGAAAAACCTAAGGCATATCAAGAAACTGAGATTATGGAAGAACCCCAAAAAAAATCAGAGAAAGTATTGTTACATATGAAAGAAACCCTGAATGACCACCGACATATCAGCTTATCAGAGATGTTCAAAGAAAAAGAGTGCATTGAAGCAAGAATAGGAGACTTCGACATTGACTGTGTTCTGGATGAGGAAACACAAGTGAATATCATGACAGAAAGAACTTGGGAACTTTTAGGGGAGACTACTATGATTCCTTCATTAGGAGGAATAGTATTATTTAGAGGAAAACCGATAACCCTATGTGGAAGACCTGCCCATATATCTATGAATTCCAATGGAACTTCGACAAAGGAAGATTTTTAGGTTGTTAAATTTATTGAGAACAGTGCTCCATTTACTATGTTAATAGGAAAACCTTGGATCGAGAAGGACCAGACTAGAAGGAAGGAAGAAGAAGTCTTAGAGCATAAAAAGAAAGAATTAAAAGATTTCATGACTAGGAGGATCGTGCAGTTGATTGAAGAACGGGATAACAAATCGAAGCTACTTAGGACCGGAGAATTGGATGTCGAAGTTGGAAGGACACATGAGGTACAAGAGAGTAGAGCATCTACCCCAGATAGAGAATAAGTATTACCCTTGAATCTTAGGAAAGAATCTCAACAGCGTGAAGTTACTATGCCAAAAGAAGACAAGAATCAAAATGGAAAGAGAAATAACGAGATGAAGCTCACTGGAAAGAAGTCTCGAAAGCTCAGAAAGAAGAGAGAAAAGATCGAAAAGTTATACAAGGTTCCAGAGGGAACTTCACAAAGGGAAAATTTACAAAACATGAACTTCGTCGGGATATCAGAGCAGCGTCACATGGCACTTCACCATGGCGAAGAAATATAGTCATTGGGAACAGTATAACTGTTAGATCGACACCCCAAACAGGTAGAAAGGAATTTATGGTCAGACAACTCACCATCAAACCATTGGGATCGCATCGTAATGGATAGAACTGAGGTAATGGAGGATTCTCACCCATTGCAGAGATTCGTTGCTTTGTTATCTATTTATTATGTCGAACCTGTAATGACCCTTTTCTTATTACTGTGAATAATTTCATAAATAATCCTAAACATTAGCTAAATTATAATTAATTATTATATAACCTTAATTGATTACAAGTTATTAATTAATTATTTTGATTATACTTAGCTGAAGTATG
>ML797892.1:320317-333675 GCA_009831015.1 Picea engelmannii
AGAGAAATAAATGTATGGATAAGGGGTTTGGTGAGGAGTAAAGGTGCGAGGGCGGTGAAGGAGGCATAAGGGAAGGAGTAGGATTTACTTTGGGGGATGATTATTATTCATTCATGCAGTCTACGAGAGGAGATTTTTGGGAGCTTTGAGACAGAGTTAGAACAGTGCGATTTACAGTGCACACCGAGGCTGAGGGGTTTTGGGCTCGGAGGGCTAGGACGTCCGTAGATTTCCTAGGGCCAGGCGTACTGGTCGGTAGGGTGGCTGGTTTTGGGGTGGCTTAAGGAGCAAGCTGCTGCGGATTGGTTCAAGCGAAGGGAGACAGCATCAGAATGAGGTATTTAACCTATTATGCAAATTTTTATGTATATTTAATTTGTTATGCAAATTGTTATGGGAAAATGTTATATTATTTATCAAAATCTGGAAGTGAATATGCTAGAGTAAGCGAATTTTTAGTAAATTTCAAAATTTCCTCTCTGTTTTAATTCATGGTAGCTTTAATGAAAACGAGGTCACTACATCAACCTTGCACCAAGATTACTTTTTCTAACTGTGAATCTGAGCTCGTAGATTAGTTGATTCCGCACTATGATCATCGCGCTATCACCATCTATCCCATTGCATTGACTAGTTACTCTTCAAACCCGAGAGATTCAACCACGAGCATGTATGTTTGAAGAACTTAGAGAAGTCAAATATTGTATGAAGGAGGTACTCATTGACCTCATGACTGAAAGAGTAATGTATGTGGGTGTACAAGAATCATCGGTGAGAGGAGTGCAAGCCTCCCCGTCGACTACTCATGGATCTGGGCCATCCCGACCAATAGCAAAGAAGAGAACCAAGCACAGAGATGACCTAGAAAATGTGAAGTTGATCCCAACCATATTTCCTGATTACATCCTGCCTCTGGCTAGCACGGTGAGTCGATATAATGTGCCAAGAGATTTTGAGTACAACATGGTTACTGTGTACCTCCTGAAGGGGATACATGTAGTAAGAGCACAGCAGGACAAGATCGCAGCATTGAAGTTCAACAAATTCAACCTCGGGGATCACAAGAACCATAACATTCTCACCCCGTACAAATGCTTGACCAAGATGAAGGGGAAGAATTTGAAGATAATCCCCCAACCATGGACGATGAACCTCGCGTAGTCCACCCTACTAAGTGTAATGAAAATCCCACACTTCAGAAGGCATCGTAAAGTTAACACATGTGTCAAGCTACTACTTTCATGTTACCATGGTGGCTACTTATGTCTCAACCGTCGTATCATAGTAGATCCGACATTGATCCATAGGATCATAGGATTGAGTATGCAAGGACCTGATCCGCAAGACTTCTATCCAAGAAAATCCATAGATCGCACACTAGCACCGAAGATCAAGGATACATATGAAGATGTTGAGAAGGGGACGTGAGGCTACAAGGTAGCTTCCATCTAGAATGGCGCAATGTGCCTGGCATGCCAATTAATTGTAGGAAATCTAGTAAGAAAGAACAGATCGATGCAGGTCACAAGCTTTGTCGTTGACCTTGTAGGGAAGTGCATGGAAGGTCTACAGATGAACTGGGTGAATTACCTAGTTAATCAACTTGAACTGGACTGTCGCGAATCACTGGATCAGGGATATGAATTCCATTTTAGCTGGCTCTTGATCCTCATCTCTTTTGTTGTTTGGAATATGCCAGAATGTGTGACCTTCCTGGACATTGAGCCATTCGATCCACTTGTTGCGAAGTTCACCGTGCTTTGGTACTCAAGTGATATGAGAAAATAGTGGCATTCGAACGTTGTTTTTCACACATATTACCTCCAGCTGAAGAGAGTCATCAAAGTTAAACCTCGCATGAATTTGAACACCCTACAGAGGTTCTGACCCCTGATTAAGTTTCACGCAGGTCAAAACTTCATCTACATTACAGTGCGAGCATACAAACATAAGGAGGAGCTTCACTCGTACTACAAGCTCATGGAAGAGGACCTTGAGGAGATCACTAAGTATTGGTCGATATACCTCCTTATTCTCACATACCCTGCAAAAATGTCTGACCCTGACAGGCTCAGAACCACAGGTAGAAGACCGAGTCATGCATCAAGTAAAGCAGCTCGCAGAAGCTATCTAGCAGCTACATAAAAGAATATCAAACTTAGAACTCTGCACAATTCCCGACACTCTGCAGTATGTGAGGGATCAAAGAGAAGCAATTTCCCAAAGTGTAGTTGAAATAATCAAGGGCCTCACCATGGAATGTAATAAATTGAGTGATCGTAGTGCCTATATGTATGAGCGAATCACTGAGAATCCAGAACTAAAGACACTGGAGTCACAGCTCCAAGAGGCAAAGTATCAAGCAAAAACAATGCAGGCGCAGTTGAAGCCCCTGTCAGTTGTTGAAAGGATGAAGTGATCCCAAGAGAAGTGCACTACCCAGCAGTAGGTCCACACCATTCAGAGAAAATTCATGGAAGTGACTCAGAGGCTCCAACCAGTATAGGATGAGGCTTACCAACTGTTCACAGAGATCGAAGGTCGAGGAGAAGAACTGGAGAAAGTCATCACTACAGCAGAATAGCGCCTAGAGGGACCTGTCAACGAAGTTGTTATCCAAGAGTTTGTTGAATAGGAGGTTGTGGCACAGCAACAAGTCGAAGCAGCTCAAGCCAAGCTCAAGGTTTTTGAGGCAGAATTATCCATATCAGAGTGACTTGGGACGAGTCATAGGTGAGTGTTGGGGGCCTATTGGCCCTTGACCAAGTTTTGAGGATCCTTGGTCAGGTTTGACCTATGTTTGGGACTTCGATAGGTTGTCAAAGGCGGAGACCAAGATGAAGCAAAGATCACAGGATCTCGGTCCCTTTTTGGGATTCGAGATTATGTAACAAGTATGGGAATGTTGGCCCATGGGTTTACCCATGTTTAGGCCCATTTTTTAATGTATAAATAAGTAGCTAGGTGATGTAAGTAAGAGGTGCTAAGGCCAGTGTGCTAAGTGATGAAGTTCGATCTATGTGATCGAAAGTGATAAGTGTCGAGTGAAGATTGCTTTTGTGCATACTATATGAGTCTTGCAGAGCTCAATGCAAGCGACTGTAAGAGATTGGGAAGAGGCTTAGTATTGTAACCTAGCTCGGGGAAGGAGGATCTAGCGAGGTGCACATATCTCCTGTCCTCTGCGGAGTAGGTTTTTTGTGGCTATGTGCATGTAACTGATTGAAGAAGATAATAAAGAAGACAAAGAGATGGTGGATGTAGCCTCAGGGTGGGGGTGAACCACATACATGTTGTGTTTCTCTTATTTGTGCGATGTATTGATGTGTTTATATGTTATCTTTCTTAGTGTGTTGATATAGATGAATGGTAGATAGATATGTTAATGTTATGTGCTTAATAGTATGGATGAATACTATATATGGACTATGTGTATGTGCTTAGTGCTTGAATATAGTAGATCTAGTTAAATACTGCAATGCTCTATAATTAGGGTTTGATTGTGTTGTAAACTAAGAAGGGATATTGATGAACTATAACTGCTAAGTTCCCTGTTAAGGTGTTACAGTCACATATATGTGTCCCAGCTAAGGTTGTAAACACTAGATTCCTGCAACCATCCCTGCCTCTACCTCGGGTGAGACTTCATCTACTTCGTAGGTGTTTTTGAAAGGGCCGGTAGTTAGGGTTTTTTTGGTGCATTTTTGTAGCATTGAACCCTGGGTCTGCCCCTGTGCCAACAATTCTTCAAATAAGAGTTTGGTCAACATTATCAAGAATATGTTGCATGACAACAAAAAATCATGGCACAACAATTTGGTACATGCACTTTGGGTAGATAGGCTTACTACAAAGAGGTCAATTGGTATGTCTCCATATCATTTGGTCTATGTAATGGATGTTGTCTTTCCCACTTCTTTGGGTGTTCCTGTCATGAAGTTATTACAGGAAGTACAGGTAGAACCAAATGACATCCAAAGAAGAATCAATCAAATGATACAGCTCAACAATCCAGAGAAGAGGTTTATAAAAAAAATCAGATGATTCAAGAGAATATCAAGAAAATATTTGACGAAAGCACCAAGGCCGATGACTTCAAATTAGGTGATAAAGTACTGAAATGGGACTCAAGGAATAAGGAAAAGGGAAAACATGGAAAATTCGAAAATTTATGGAAAGGCCCAATCATTATCCAGGGTTACAAAGGAAGAAATGCATTTTTAATCAAGGACATGGATGGAGAAAATCTTCCAGGAGGACCTGTCAATGGAAGAATGCTCAAACACTACTTTGTTCAGGAATGAATATTTCTCTCTCTCATCTCATTGTAAATACCATTTTTTACTTTTATGTCAGGTGTGGGTGATTTTTATAGAGTGGTTGAAGCCTAAAGAGAAGGCCCTAAGCCACTGATTAGTATCACCAAATTTACAGTTAAAATAAAACAAGTCAGGATGTAGAAAAAGTACTAGAGAAGAATATTCAAGGCAGCAGGTAGTTGGTTCTTGGCACCTCACAAGGAGAGAACCATCCCCAAGTGGAGCCATTGTTATAACCCTATATTTCATAGGATCACCTGGTGATTATAATTTCTTCCTCTAGTCATATTGTGTCTCTTCTCTCTCGAGTGCTCCTCCTGATGATGATCCCTGGAGGGATCGAAATGCATCGACTCTCTTGTTTCAACGCAGAGTATTTGAGCCTCTCTTCTCTCTCGAGTGATCCTCCTGATGATGATCCCTGGAGGGATCGAAATGCGTCGACTCTCTTGTTTCAACACAGAGTTTCGTTATTTATTTAATATTTTATTCTGCAAATTATTTACAAAAGAAAAGAAAAAAGAAAAGAAAAGAAAGAATAAAAATATAAAAAATGAAAAGTGGGTATTAAAATAAGAAAATATAAAACCCCATGAAAATAAACTTGGTTTGACTCATACTGTATAATAATGATCAAAATTTTAAATTTATGTTGATAGGTTAGTGAATAAATTTGTCCAAACAGTCTAATATTGGCCAAATTAGATAGGTTAGTGAATAAATTTGGCCAAACAGTCTAACCTTGTCCAAATATATTAGGTTAGAGTAATTATTAATCCAACATTCTAAGATGGATTAATGTGTCATTTGATTAGGCTAGGATTTAGGTTAGTATTGTTCATTTCAATAAAAATTTCAAAACGATTGATTAAATACCTTTTATTTGAGTTAATTTGATGTGTTTACCTTAGGAAATGACACCTTGGTGAAACAAATAAGGAAGGGGGAGCTTAGCGCTACCCACAACATTATTTTATCCTAAGTTTCTACCAGGGATACGACCTTTTGTCATTATCCGACTAAAGGGTGTACATCTTCCAGCGGTTGATCAAGTAGCACTCAGATCAACGACCGACAGTTTTTTTGGACCCTCCCCCCTCCGACCTTTCTTCCTTTAACGGTCGGGGGGTTCTGGGAAAAGTGTTTTTCCCAGCATAGGCCTTGCACAACGTATCATCCTCACATCTTACCGGACAACCCCCACCCAATTCCACTTACCAGGTACCCCCCCCTATGGGAACCCGCCTAACCGCTTACCCAATACTACCCTCCTCACTATGCCACCATACCCCACTATCCTATCACACATCACAGACATCATACATGTTGTCCAATCAATGTTATCCCTCATGACCGTTATTCATATAGCCACCACTCGCGCCATAACGGACACCTCCCTACACCATTTAACCTTGTTTCTTCCCCATTGCCACACTATTCACCGATCCAAACACAGTTGACACCACGCCAAATATAGCTTTCAATATAATCATTTCCAAGACACACCATGGATAGGAACCATCAATTCAGGTAACCACAATCATCATTTTTTCTCCTTCAAATCTCTGTTAGCTATGGCTCCCAAATCTAAAAACACTGAAACTGTCGAAAATCTATTTCTTCCCCCTCCCATCGACCTGGAGCGCATTCCCCTGGATGAAAAAGACTACAGAGTTACTGTTGGCCCTTGACCAAGTTTTGGTATATCCTTAGTCAAGTTTGACCTATTTTGGGACTTCGACACCCTGTCGAAGATGGAGCGCAAGACAAAGAAAAGATCATGGGATCGCAGCCCATTTTTGGGACCTTTTTGGGAATTGGGAATATGTAACAGGTATGGGATGTCGACCCATGGTTTTACCCATGTTTAGGCCTATTTTGTAAAGTATAAATAAGTAGCTAGGTGACATAAGTAATGGGGTCGATAAGCTAAGTTCAAAAGTGCAAGTATAGTTTGTAGATGGTCAGTGCATACTGTGAGAACTTGTGGAGCTAAGTGCAAGTGCTTGTAACAAACTGTGAAAGTCTTTTTGCTAGACCTAGCTCAAGGAAGGAGGATCTGGCAAGGTGTGCGCAGATCTCCGGTCCTATGCATAGTAGGGTTTTTGTGGCTCTGTGCATGTAGATGACTGGTTGAGGCTAATAAAGAAGAAGAGTTGGTGGACATAGCCCCAGGGTGGGGGTGAACCACGTAAATATTGTGTTATTCTGCTCTGTGTGATGTTCTGATGTATTTATGTGTTATTTGCTAAGTGCTTGATATAGATAGATAATATAGATCTATTTATTCTTTGTGCTTATGATGAATCTAGATGTTAGATCCGATATAGTTGAATGTTCTTAGTTCTTAAATCTTCTAGATATGATCCATTTATATATGCTAAGTGATTAAATACATTAGATTAGGGTGAATATTGTGATGCTTTGTTTTCTCTGTGAAGTAGATATTGGTTAAACAATGATGAACTAACGGTGCTAAGTGCTCTATTAAGTGTTATAATCACAGATCTGTGTCCTAGCTAAGGTTGCAGACACCTGAGTCCTGCAACCACCCCTTCCTCTACCTCAGGTGAGACTTCATCTGCTTCGTAGGTGTTGCCGAAAGAGTTGGTAGTTAGGGTTTTGTTGGTGCGTTGTTGTAGCATTAAACCCTGGGTCTGCCCCTATGCCAACAAATGGTTCTGTTGTCGGGACTGTGTTGACGGGCGAAATTGACCGTCCATCAACTGAGAGAGTGGAACCAGTCCGAGGTTGTCTAATAACCCAAGCCGTTTGGAATGAACCACCCTGACGGGTTTAGCGGCTCCGTTAGCCGATCTAAAGTCCTAAGAGAACAAAAGAAATCTAATCTAAACTAACTAATCTAAATAAAACTAAATAAAACAAACTAAACTAACTAACAATAAATAAAACTAACTAATAAACTAATCTAATTAAAACTAACTACTAAACAAACTAACTAAAACTAATTAACAAGACACACTAAACTAATCTAACTATTCTATATATATAACCTACTAATTAATACTATACTAATTCTAACCAATTTACTATCTAACTACTAACTGCAATATAATTTATTCACAAAATGTACAATATTGACAGTTTACAGATTTAATTAAAACCTGAAAAACTCAATGATATTCTTCCCTAAGACAGCGGAAGTTATTTTTTGATTTTTATAATTTTATGAACAAGAAATAAAACAGAAAAATAACTAAACTAAATCACTAATCTAAACTACAAATACATCTAGTCAAATTAACGAAAATAATCACAAACTAACCTGGAAGTACGCTCCAGATTTGCCTTGTGTATGATGACTGTGCTAGCAGGTCGGAGGAAGGAAACTCGCACCGAATAATCCAGAAGCTTCTCGTAAATGATAGTTGTGATGCTCTTTAAGTTTGTTTACAGGACAAACAAGACATAAAAAATCATAGCAATTATATGATTTATAAATCTCTGCAATTAGGTAAATCTGTTATGCAAAAACTTATACTTAATAATTCAATTGATGAAGAAGAGAAATCTATCATTCACAAACTGAATCAATTAATTGCTATGTTTTTAAATACTAGAAGAAATCAGATATGGATTATTTAAATCATATCACTTTGCAAGAGACTAAGATAGCTAAAGTAGTCATTAATCAAATGCAAATTGATAAACATAAACATGAAACAAAAGATTGATATTATGAAAGCTAAAGTTGTAGCAGAACATCAATTTATGTCTCAGTCTCTATTAGATATCCATAATCCTGGTTCTCCCACAAGCGAGGATGTCTCTTATTACAAAAATAATAAGTATTTATAAGTTTTTCCACAGGGTAAAACCTCCCTGTGGAAGTTATAAAACTGTTTACATAAGATCTGGAAAGATATCCCAAAGTTGTCTAAACTAGCAAAGTAAAATAAAAATAAAACATCCAAATATCCTCTAGTCTGTCCATCAAATCCCAATCAATTCGAATTCACCTGAAAAGGACCAAAAACGAACAAATTAGAAGGATCTTTTATTAATAAATGATAGAAAATTTAATTCTATAGACTAGCTACAGAATCCTCTGATTCTGTAGCTAATCTAAATAAAGATACAGAATCAGCATTGAAATTAATCGAAAATATTTTTTAAAAAATTCCATTTAATTGATATCTAATAATTATTTGAGAACGAATCATAAATTGAAATCGTTATTCGATTATGAACTCAAACAGGATCCAAATCAATTAAATGACTACAGAGATAGGCATGCTTTGTTTTGTTTTTGTTAGCACAAGATCGGGTCAACAGAACCATAATCGAACAGTTGAGAACCCGTTTGACATCCAATGAAATCAATACAAAACAAATATTATGCATTTGTCATGTCGTCAATAGAAGATATGATCGAATCGAACAGGATCATTTACAATTCGTTATGGCTGTGATGACATAGCAAACAAAAACGTAACCAGGTGTAACAGAGTATGTACGAGATATCCGATCATTCATTTTTGCAAACAGGGGTAAGCAAGATCGATTACATTAAAACGAATCGTAACTGGATTTTGAAAAAATAACACAGTCAATCAATTTGTTTCATAACCAATTGAATCCGACAGTTGTGAAATCGTTTTGATATCAATTGAAACGATTATAATCAAAACAAATGGCAAGCAACTATTACACTGCCTTGTCAACAGGAAACATGAATTCAACAAGATCATTCCAATCGTTACGACTGTGTTGACACAGCAAACGGTTCATGCCACGAATAGATCAATTCAAACCGGCGTGAAAATTAATTCAAATAAAATCATAAGAGGATCGAATGATTGGCAATAGAATTCATAATTTGTTATGGCAAATTGGGCAAATGGGATTGATCGACTTTGATCAAAACGAAATCGTTCCAATCAAATGAATCAATTGGCTGGGTTTTAGCATAGTTGTCATGAATCGAATCCGTTCCATGATTCGGGCACACCTGCACAGACTTAAATGAACATATTGCTTTTATAAAAACAGAGTAGTTTGTTTCCCAAATTAAAATCGAACAGAGCAATATTTCAACTTTGAAAATTGTAAGACAGAGCATATCGTAACAACCAAATTCAATAAAATTGTTTACCAACCACAGCATATGGATCATAACAAAATCGAATCCAAACATGATTTTGTTCTAAACTGAGTATGAAAAACTTCCTTTTCAAATCGGATACAAACCAATCCAGTTGAAGACAAACTATTTATTTTGTTAACTCAATAAAGCAAACCAATCAATCAAATCCAAACGAAGACCACTCAAATCCAATCAAAATCTATCGATTTCTATACTAGGAATGATCAGATCGTATATCGAATCAAAATTTGTTTTTATTCAAAGCAAAGCTATATATAGAATGCACGCATTGTAACAAAGTCATTCAAGATGTAAACAGAGCTATTTAAAAACTGAATTCAAATCATTGTATCAACCTAGATTATTTACAAAACAAAAACGATGTCAAAACCATACCTGTATAGTGACGAGGCTACTTGATTATGCCAATTTAGAATTGACAACGGCCGTGGCTGATTCCACGTTTTTGAACAGGATGGAGCCGGTTGTCTTTTTCTTTTTATCTGTTGCTTGGAGCTTGGCTTTTTGACTGGTTAGCACTGCAATTTGATCTTCCAGTGATTGAATCTTCAATTGGAGAATGGGAACATCAATGTAATATCATTCTAACCATGAATTGCATTGTTCACAGGGTGACTTTGTGGGTTTAGACAGAGCAGGCAAGGGTTTGGCCAAATGATCGAGGGTTTCACAAGGAAATTTAATACCTGGGTAGTCAGGGTCGTTCTTTAGTCAAGGGGGAAGGTTTGATACGAAATCATAAGGGGGCTCGGGACATAAACCCTGCGAGTAGGGGTACTCGTTGGCCAAGAAACGTTCCACATCATAATCAGAATCCTCACTCAGAACTATAGGGTTGGGCTCGGCAGAGGGTTTTAGTTTCTTTCTGGCCATTCTCGAAATGAGTCGGGCATTCCTTTTCCCTTTGGCATTGGCAGTAAGGTTTGCCTTCGATTTTTTTCTCATAGGATTCTTAATAGCCTCTACACTCTTAGTTACAGTGTCAGGTAAGTTACCACCAGGGTCGGCCGAGGGTTTAGGCAGTGGGAGATGTAAGGGTACAGGCGGTTCGGCCTTGGTTTCAATTACCACAGGTTTATCAACCTGTACAGGGTCGATGTCTTCAAAGCCATTACGGGCGATGAAATCCCTCCAACTATCACCATGCAAACTCAAATGATAAAAAACGATGAGCTTAATAAGCCCATGGTGGAACAGGCTACTGTCAGCCTTCTTCCTCTTAAACTTTTTCGACATTTTATACAGGCTCCGATAAAAGTAGAAAGGCATGTTTAGAGGATACCCTATAAAAATCATCAGAAAATGCAGGTGGTAGAGGAACACAAGTCCGTATCGACCTTCACAGGTCACGAACTTCTTGAATAGCATTAATAAGTTGTTCCATCGGGGTTTGAGAATAGATATGGGCATACCTCTGTCACAAGAGGTGACTTTGCGTGATAGAAACAGAAATGTCCATGGCACTTCCTCGACCTTGCAATTCTTAAACCAACGATGTCCTGAGGTAGGTAACCCTGTAGCTGAGATGATGAACTGTTCATCGATCTCTAACTGTATGTCGCCCACCTTAGCTCAACAGCCATCAAAAGTCATGGAAAACTGTCATGTTATACAAAGGTTAAAAACCTCAAATCGTTTCACGAAGGTAAGCCATCCATTGTCCTCCAAATCTTGGCGGGCATTGTCAAACATTAATAGGGCTTGGTTGCCATTGGGCTCGACTCGCACGACTGGTTCCATGGAGCCGAACACATGGTAAGGTAAGGGTTTGGATTCACCAACACACACAGGAGCAGAGCTACCCAAGCTAACAGAAATGAACGAGCAAAAGGGAATAGCATAAATGCAAGCATGCGAAGGTGGTGGAGTCTGCCATGCAAAAATATTCATTACCCAAGTACAACCACCGATTTACATAGTTGTTTGATCCATAATAGTAGTTGGACCATTAAGTCATGTGCCCAACTAACGAAATCAAATGTGTATACCCACACGTGTAAACGTTATGCCATAGTGTTTAAACACCCGATTTATAAATCAAAAACAAAATCAACTATGCGCCAATGTATCAATTGATATAATCAAAAGTTTAACCAAGGTGCCAAAACGGTATTCATATAGTCGACAAGCCCAAAAGATTATGAAAAGATTAACATAAGGATTATATCAAAGGACATATATATAAAAAATTAATCATAACCCTTATGCATTTTCATAGAATCAATGATCAGGCGAGTCATATCAAGTGCAAATCCAAATGCTAAATGCCTTACAAACTCAATAAACCCAGTCATACAATCAATATAAGAATGTCCAATGAGTATAGTTCGAAAGTCCTTCCAGCTACGTAATGATAAACAAAAGGTAAGCGCAGTAGGCATATCAATAAAAAAAAATCATGACAGTTCAGATAGTGATCGAAATACGACTTCGAGAAGAGAATTTTTCACGCTTACAGTCATGAAAACAAAACGAAAATAATTGCGTAAATGTCGCAAGAATGAAAATGTCGTTTATTAGAAAATTGCGACGAAAAAAAATGATGTTTGTAAAACATAGGTGTAGGCAGCTTAATAGACGATAGGAAAAAGTGAGTTGGCTGCCAACAGACTGAAACTGGGATTGTTGGGAACTGAGGAAGAAAAATCTATGTGCAAAGATCTAACCTGACATTGTGAAATATATGTGCGTAGATATGTTTCTCTAGTGCACAGTACTCTACTTAGTTTGACAAGCTCTGTACTAAGGAAAAGAAGTCTGATCTAAAGAAAAGAGGTAAGATCTAAAAGCTTTGTGTTCTGAGAAAGGAAAAAGTGAGACTTTTTTATTAAAAGAGGTAAGATCTGAAATCTTTATGCTCGAATAAAGATAAGAATATTGAAAAATTATAGATCTGAAATCTGTGTGCTCTGTAGAAGTAAGATAAGTGGAAATTTTTGTTTCGATAGTATGTATCTAGGTATGTTTGATAGATTATATCCTAACTTGAAAACTAGGGTATTAATAGATGAAAGAAGATTTGATATGAGTAGATCTGATAAGAATAGTGAAAAATATGTTATACCTATGCATAGAAAGAATGTTTGGACTAATAAGTGTATGGAGGACCCTAGAAAGAAATGTTTGCAGGTTAGCCACCATGATCCTAGTGCATAGTACAAGAAAGGTCGATGATCATTTAAAATAAAGAGAGGATTAACCCTTTGTTACAGTTGCAGAAAACTGGGGCATCTTGCTAAGGAATGCCCTGGGAGAAGACCTAGTTGTCTTTTTTGCAAAGCTATGGACCATGAAGTATTGGATTGCCCTAGAATGATTTCTAAGCTTGAATAAATGAACATGAGACAAGAAAATCCTAAGGAAAATCTAGAAACTAAGATTATGACATAATCCCTGAAAGAATCAGAGAAAGTATTGCTACAGATGAAAGAATCCCTGAATAACCACTGACATGTCAGATTATCAGAGATCTTCAAAGAAAAGGAATGCCTTGAATAAAGAATAGGAGACTTCGACATTGACTATGTTATAGATGAGGAAACACAGGTGAATATCATGATAGAGAGAACTTGGGAAGATATAGAGAGGCCTGTTATGATTCCTTCATTAGGAGGAATAGGACTATTCAAAGTAAAGTTGATAAACCTATGTGGAAAGTGTTGATACTGAGAGGGGGGTGAATCAGTATCAAGTACAATTTAAAAAACTTTTCCAACTTATACTTAAACCATTCAATTATATCCAATGAGAAATGAACAATAGTATAATAGTTACGCCAATACACCACAATACACCATGCACAATATATATGAGAAATAATCAATAGTTTTTGTTCAAGGGAAGTAATGACTTCCAAAGGTAGCTACAGCTTCCAAATGTAAAGGGAGGGATAAACCTCCAAGAGGAAGATA
>ML797892.1:337990-358803 GCA_009831015.1 Picea engelmannii
CACATACCACCGGAAATAGCATGATGTATACTATCCATCCATGGATGTTGTATCTACATGTGCATTTTCCTTCATGTCCAAATACCTTCATCAATCTTGCGGTCCAAAACCCATGACTAGGGTTGACATCAATGACAACAACCAATATTCCAATAGAAAGCTCACTCGGATACCTATGAATGCCAATGGAATGTCGACAGAGGAATATTTTGAGATTATTAAATTTATTGAGAATAGTGCCCCATTTACCATGCTACTAGGAAAACCTTGGATTGAAAGAGATCAGGCCAGAAGGCAAGAAGAAGAAGAATTTTTAGAGCAGAAGAAGCAAGAGTTAAAAGAATTCATGACTAGAAGGATCGCACACTTGATTGAAGAACAGAAGAACAAATCGAAGCTATTTAGCACCAAATACCCAGATGTTGAAGTTGGAAGAACACTAGAATACCCACAGAATATTGAAGTACCTATTCCAGATAAAGAAGAAGGATCACCCTCGAATATTAGGAAAGAATCTCAACAATGTGAAGTAACTATGCCAAAATAAGATAAGAATCAAGATGAAAAAAGGTGTACTAAGATGAAGCTCACTCAAAAAAAGGCTATAAATATAAGTAAGAAGAGAGATAAGATCGACAAGTTGTAGAAGGTTCCAGAGGGAACCTCATAGAAGGAAAGTTTGCAAAATTGGAGCTTCGTTGGGATATTAGAACAGCGACAAATGGAACTTCGCCATGGCGAAGAAATATAGTGGTTGGGGACATTATAACTGTTACACCAATGCTACAAATGGGTAGAAATATATTTATGGCCAGACATCTCACCATCCGACCATTGGGACCATGCCATAATGGACAGAAAAGAGTTAATGAAGGCTTCATACCCGTTGCAAGTGAATCGTTGTCGAGTTACCTATTTATCCCGTCACGCCATGCACCAAGAATAATTTTTCCAATCATGAATTTGAGCTCACGGACTTGTTGATTTTACACAGTGGTCATTGCGCTATTTCCCTCTATCCTATTGTAGTGTCTAATTTACCCTCCAAACCCGAAGATTTCCAACCTTGAGTGTGTATGTCAGACGAGTTGAGAGCTGCCGAGAAAGTTCTTGAAGAATTTTTTATCGACCCCATGACTGAAAGAGTCATGTCGATGTCTATAGGTGTACAAGAATCATCAACGAGAGGAGTGTCGGCCTCTCCATCTACTTCTCGCAGAGCTAGACCATCCCGACCTTCATATGAAAAATGAACCAAGCACAGGCATGATCTAGTGAATGCCAAATTGATCTCGAGTATATTTCCCACCTATATTCCACCTCTGAGCGGCACAGTAAATCGGGATAGCATACCCAGATATTTTGACAACACCTTGGTTACAGCGTACCTCTCGAAGGGGATACTCATAGTTCGAGCAAACCAAAATAATATTGCATCATTGAAGTTTAGCGACTTCAACCTCAAAGATCGCAAAGTCTCTAACATGCTCGCCCCACATAAGTACCTAACCAGAACTAAGGGAAATAATTCAAAGATAATCCCCCAGTCATGGACTATGAACCTTGCGCAGTCCACCCTATTGAACGTCATGAATATTCCCCACTTCAGAAGACACCAAGAGGTGAATGCATGTGTCAAGTTGTTGTTGTCTTATTACCATGGTGGTTATATGTGGCTAAACTGCCATATAACGGTTGATCCAACGTTGATCAATCGGATCATAGGGTTGAGTATGCAAGGACCTGATCCACAGGAGTTTTACCCCAGAAAATCCATGGATCGCACTCTAGCACAAAATATCAAGGACACTTACGGCGATGTTGAGAAGGGAACACGAGGCTACAAGGTAGCTTCTATCTATAGTGGCACAGTGAACCTTGCCTGTCAGTTGATTGTAGGGAACTCAGTAAGAAAGAACCAACCTACCCAAGTCACCGGCTTTGTAGTCAACCTCACAGGTGTTACACATTATTTTCTTCATCCCTATGACCATTAATTATGTAAACCTATATGTTGCCTTCATAGGGGTCAGTGGCCTAAGTTCCTGAAGAAAGAAGAGAGAAGAACTTTTCTTGAGAAAAGAAGTTGCATTCTCCTTTATAAAAACCCTATTAAAGAGGATGTTCATAGGCTGCTATATAGGGCAGGTGCGGGAATGCCTAATTCTCGTAAACTGCACCATAGCTGGGTTGCAAGAAGTTCGCAGGTTTCTCTATAAGCAGGGTGCGAGAATGCTCATACGTGGGAAAAACAAGCATCTTCTCAATGCTTCTAGAAGGAGAAACGTGGCATCTGAATGGTTTGGATCTTACTCGCTTTCTTGATTTGGTGGGATCATCCTAACCTCCTCACCTTATCCTATTCATCTTATAAAAGGAGAGGAGCTCTCATGGAAAAGGTTAAGATTTGACTTTTGGGGATAGGCTTGGATGAGATTAGCTTTTGAGATTTAGCTTGGCTAGATGAGCCACTTTGTCAAGATAGATTGTGAATATTATCAGATCTATGCTCTCAAAATTCTTGGAGTGGAAATGTGTGGGGAACAAAGGACAGTTGGAAGGGACCTTATGACATCAAGGCCATGGTTGTAATCTCTCTTTCATATTTAATATGATACAGTAATATGATTCTTTCCTATAAAGCTTGTTGTGTTTTATTGTATGATTCCTTGATAACATACATAGGTTTATATTGAGTTTATGCTATTACTATCACTTTGGTTGGTTGTGTTCTTTTGTAGGATCATCATTGTATGAGTTTTGGAATGGAGCTAGGATGGTGATGGTGAGAGGAAGCGGCATTTAAATGGTATGTCACCTATCCCTCTTTAGTTAGTAAATTCAATATTTAAAACTTAAGGAAAGTGTCATGTTCTGGCATGTTTTGTTCTAGATCTAGGTGGATCTAGGGAGATCAGTTAGTGTCTGCACCTACTGATTTATCCGATAACAAAATTGGTGACTCCACTGGGGAACAGATTGTTTCCTAGTTAGTCTAGTTTCCCTTGCTTTGATTGCTTGATTTATGGTCTCTGAGTCTATGGGAGATCCATCCAAAATCTATGGATCTGAAATTTCACTCAAAAATTTTGTCCTTTTTCCAAATTTTTCTTCATTACAAACCTTCTCGCACTGTACCCCTCTGTGGCCTGCGAGAATCATTGATGTTCGCACCCTACTGTTCAATTTAGTGTGACCTTCTCGCACCCTACCTGTATCTAGACTGCGAGAATCCCTAATTTTCGCACTATACCCAACTACCAGGTTGCGAACCAATTTGTAAAAGTTTTGGATTAGGCCTTCCTGTCTTTTTGATGCCCAGTTTTGCTTTGATCAGCTAGATTAAACTTCTGGAGCCTATATTGATCTATTTACAGTCTACTTGACATTATTTGAGTTGCTTTTAGCCATCTTTGCTTTGTTTGGTTTTGAAGGATTAGTCTCATGCTTTGAGTGTCTTTCAATTACAAAGTGTGTGTTTTCTTTAGAATTGTTTAGGGAAAGATCAGATTTCTTCTGAATAGTTCGCTTTAAAAGAAAACTTTTAGTTTGGGTTTCTTTCTTTTAACAAAGTTCGTTATTGCTTTTAGTGAAATTTTTGAAACAAAAATATTTAATTTCTTGCTTTATATTAGATTGGGGGCATCCTTGCATTTGAAGTAGCGAAATTTCATGATTCTTGGCATTTTTTGGTCTTGGGGGGGGCATGAATCGTGCATTGGTGTACAGTACCTTTTTCTCATTTCTTGAGAATATTGATATTGATGAGTTTAATATATTTTGGAACATTGTGTATATAGGAATGATAAATGTTTTCTCTTTCTCGTAGCATAGCTTTCATCGAAATGAAAAGATTGCATATTCATCTCTTTGCATAACTTTCAAGTCGGTCAAAACACCATATTGTCCACGCCATTTTCCTTTTGAGTAAAAATAGCCATAAAATAAAGCACTTATAAAAATTGATTAGACATTTTTATCTTTTTTGGTAGCAAATCTACATTAGATTAGTTGTAGGGCTTTGGAATAGGTGTGAAAGATAACTTTTCAAAGTTGCAAACAAACATAGAATCTTGAGTTAGGGAGCGGTTAAATCCACTTGTTACATTTTTTCCTGGGAAGCCCTTCTCACACAAGGGTCAATAACGAGGTCACATTAAGACTGGCAAAGTTACTCACCCTTCTTTGTTGGTATTGGTGTAGATATTGCGTGTATTATGGGGGTCGCTTGAAGGTATACACACAATGATGAGTGGAAGCCTTTCGAGTTGATTTCGGGCTAGATACCCTACCTTTGCACGTGGATCGGACTATCAACTATTTCCCCAGGCATCACTGTAGTAATTGGTAACTTTAGTGGCCTATATCTCTAGGTTCTTTACACGAGGTGAGTATGGAGGGGAAAGTCTTCACGGTACCTGGAATCGACATTGGCCAAACTCACTCCGTCTCCTTGGAGGGTATACCCATGATTATGTGTGGGAGATTGCACCAGGGTGTAAGTTCATTAAGCAGGTCATCAATGTAACTTTTCCACCTACTCTATCTTAGCCCCTTCTTACTTTGTTCCCGTGACATTGGATTTCATCACCAACTAGTGTTCTCATTGTGAGAAGGTTTTTGTTTGTTTGCTTGCTTCCTAGATTTTTAGCGTGTGTTGTTTGTTTTCCTTAGCAGACTCTAGGTTGGATTTTTTTTATATGGCGACAGTTCCCGAAATGACCAATGAAGGAACCCCTGCTCTAGGGAAACCTTTTGTTTTTCCTTCTTATGGAAACATTGTTCCTCCTCACATCGCTACTTTGAGCCTTCTAGGTCTCACGATTGGATTGTTGGTGTGGTTGGTTTCTACTCAGGTAATCCCAAATGTAGTAAGTTCTTCGGTCGTAAGCACTTCCCCCCAAGAACATCAACCTCATGTTGGTCCTTCACCATATTCACCAATAAGATCTTGTTCGCCTTCTTCACTTTCAAGGTCACCTTCCATTTCATCTTCTTCGTCGAGTGAAATTTTTGAAGTTGGTAACCCGGTGAATAAGAAGAAGAAGAAATATAAACAAGGGTCAAAGCCTCCAACCTCTATCAAACATGTTGGAAAAAAACCAGTTACTGTTAATCATGTTGGGAGTGTTGATGATGTCAAGATCACCCAAACAACTCATAAGCCCAAGTACCCTTGCAGACTTTGTAAGTGTAGCCATCTTCTTAAGGATTTCCCTAGTCTATTCAGGGTTATAGAAGTATGGTCTATGCACCCTCGCCAACCCATATTGTCAGCCTCTGAACAACATGTCAATGATCTCCCGTCAACTAGTCATGATACAGTTGGGAAGAAGAAAAGTAGAACCAAGTTCCCATGTATGTTATGCAAAGGGCGTCATCTAACTCATATTTTCCCTTGTATGGACAAAGCCTCAAAATTACTGGAAGACATGATTGTTTCACAACCTCAACTTCCAGCTGCTTATCGCAAGCTTTCTCTCAACCCACCTGTAGTTGATGGAATGATCAATCCGGTTCCCCCGTTAGTCAGTCCAATTGATCAAGTGGTTAATCTGGTCATGTCCTTAATTGAACCAGTTGACAAAAGTGGTCAATCCAATCCCATCCTCGGTCGATCCCACTCTCCATTTAGAGAGTGTTAACAAAGTGGTTGATCTGATCCCATCTTCGGTCCATCCCACTCTCCCTTTAAAGAGTGTTAACAAAGTGGTTGATCCGATCCCATCCTTGGTCGATCCCACTCTCCCGTTAGAGAGTGAAACCCAAGTCGTCGATCTGTTTCCAACTGTCGACCCCATTCTCCCCTTGGAGAATGAAACCCAAGCGGTCGATCTGATCTCTCCATCGGTCGATCCTACTCTCCCGCTAGAGAGTAAACTCGATACTACCAATGTTTTTCTCGTTGATATAGACTATGCCGTGTCGAGGGGTATTCCTCCTTCTCCCATGAAACCCCCTCCAAATAATGAGGCCATCCTTTTTAATTGGGGTGTGCTAACTAGACCTCGTCTTCCCTCTCACATTCATTTCCAAATTATAGTGAAAGTTTGTGGTCGGGACATTCCTCAGACGTTGATATATGAAGGTGCATCCATTAGTATTTTGTCCTCTTTTGCTTGGAAAGCTTTGGTTTGTCCTCCACTTGTGTCGGTTACGCAGAATCTGTTAGAGTTTAACAAAAGAACTAGTCAACTTTTAGGGACCCTTCCTTAGTTTCCTGTAACTTTGGGAGGGAAAACTGTCTTTATTCACGTCATGGTCGTCCAAGATCCCTTGGATTTTTATTTAATCCTTGGGTGAGATTATGTCTATTGTATGAAAGCTATTGTGTCTACTCTTTTTCATGTGATATCTTTCCCTCACGATGGACGGGTTGTGACTGTTGATCAACTTTCATTCATTGACCCCACCTGGATTTCCTCCTTGAATGGTTCTTATATGCAGATGGTATCTCCCCCACCATATGTCAATTATGTGGAGTTGTCACCCATGGCTTCAAATTCTGATGACTTAGATCGAATAGTTGGCATGGTGATCTCTTCGATAGGGTTGTTAGAGCCTGATCTCTTTACTCCTGTCATGACCCTCGACATGGTGTCCTTCCAAAGTGTGTTTCTTCCTTCCAGCAAAGACCTCTTGGAGGCCATGACCAAGTTTTGTCCCTTGACATGTTGTCATTCTGGAGCATTGTCCTCTTGGAATTCATGATCAAGAGGAGAGATGAGGATAGTTTTTGTGTCTCTGAGGCAACCTCGTTAAAAAATGAATCAGAGGTATTTGAGCATGATTTTATGATTTCAAGCTCATTTAAAAATGAAACCAACCTTGAGCATGGTTTTATAATTTCAAGCTCATTAAAAAATGAAACCTATTATGATGATAGTTTTTTCGTCTCTGTGGCAACCTCGTTAAAAAATGAAACAGAGGTTACGAGCATAGTTCTTGTTTCTGTGTCAATCTCGTTAAAAAATGAAATAGTTTCCCCCTCTCTATTTGAGTCAAGTCCTTCATCTAGTATTTGAAGCTTCATTCCATTCTCCTTTGCAGATTGGATGAAATGAAGCTTGGAGGGCATTTTGCCTTCCTCGGCCTCTGGACTTCATGTTGAATTTAGAGCCACTAGCTTCTTAAGCTGGGGGCTAAGTACCAACCATGCGTTGGGAAGTTGCAAGCATAGTTTTCTATGGTTCAAGCTTGTGTAAAAATAAAACTAGCTACCTCAAGCATAGTTTCCTTTGGTTCAAGCTTGTGTAAAAATGAAACCAGGTCCAAGCATAGTTTCCTCTGGTTCAATCTTTTGTAAAAATGAAACTAGATTCAAGCATAGTTTTGTTTTGTTTTAAAGCTTGCGTAAAAATGAAAACAATCCCGAGCATAGTCTTTGTTCTTTCTCATGCTCGTAAATACATGGGAATAAGTTACCGATCTTAGTCGTTGTTCTTTATCGTGCTCGTAAATATGTGAGAATGCAACTGAGTATACTTTTATCATTTATTTGGACTCATAAAGGTTATACAAAAAAGGAACTGCCTAGATTTCCCTTTAAGCTATTTTTAGACTCTCTAAACATTAAAAGATTGTCGAGTGATCTTGTTATTTTCACGCTCGTAAAAGTATTTGAAGAAAACATTCAATGAGCGATAGTTTATCACTTTTTTGGTCTCGTTGAATTAATTTACGAAAAATGAACTGGGAGAGTTTCCTTTAAGTGGTTTTCAGACTCTCAAAAGATGAAAAACCCCCGGGTTGTTTATCCTTGGACTCGTTAAACAAACATCAAAAGGCCCATATGGGACCGAACCACTCCTTCTTAGGGTTCACTAAACATACTCCAAGGGACTTGTCCGAAGGATGAGCTTACATTACAAGCATATGTTATCCTCCTCAATCTTGCATAAAAATAAAGAGGTACTCACCAGAAATGGTGGGGAAAAAATTGGGAAAGAAATGTATCTAAACCTATATTTTGTAGAAGAGTCACTTTTGAACATGACACCCTTTCAATCGCTTTGTGTCTAAGTTGGAAAATATCCTTGTCTCTTGATCATACTCCTTTATAAGATTACAAATTGGTCTATGATCCTTGTTGTTGAGTTAGTGTTTCCAAGACAGTTGTCATGTCGTCAATATGTTCAAAGAGAATTTCAACACGGAAAGCCTTCTATTGCGTTGGCCATTTCTACAGTCCTTAAATCCTTCTATTGCGTCGACCATCACTGATTCGGTCCTTAATCACTTGTTACTCTAATCTACAAAAAATCTTGTTACTTGTTTTGTGTCATTGATGTGGGATATATTAAGGCCCTCCTTTGACGAGTCTTTTCCTATCGACATCAACTCATTATCCATGAATTAGACTTAGAAACCAATTGGTACCTTGGAACTTGCATGCCTCAATGGCAGGTTTCCTTTCTTTCGATAGTGGGTTTTCATTATCGACCCTTGATCGAGAGATTTCGTCTAGTGTTCGAACTCAGCTCATTGATTCACATTCGTTGGATTGTACTAGTGTACCTTGGGAGTCATTGAAATTAATGGTGATTTCCCTCACACTTGTTAACAGTATACACTAATGACCAGTAATCAAGTGATTTCTACCATTTTCGATTTCAACACATGTATTTGCATGGTTAGATTTGTACTATAGAGTGGTGGAGATGAAGACCCTAGATCTTTTCTAACAAATTCAGGTTGCGTTGGAGTATTTTCAGTTTGTACTGTTGCATATATCCACATTGTATGTCTCGTGGCTATGTTCAAATTTGAGTCTTTAACACATAGATCCACAGTGTATTTTTGGTGGCTATGTTCAGATTTGAGTCATATTGGCATGGATCCATAGTGTATGTTTGGTGGCCATGACCTGTCTTAATTGACATGGATCTTCACATGTCGACATTTATACTTTAAGTCATTTGTATTCTGAGTATGGTAATTTCTACTTCAGTGATGATATATTATTGTATTGTATTTCCTTGTTTGTTGGTAGGTTTCCAACCGACTATTCCTTGTTCCCTACACACACTCAACAAAGTATTTCAGCTATCACTTTGTTCTAACCTCACACTTTGGGGGGCTCTTTGTTACACATTATTTTTTTCATCCCTATGACTATTAATTATGTAAACCTATATGTTGCCTTTAGAGGGGTCAGTGGCCTGAGTTCCTGAAGAAAGAAGAGAGAAGAACTTTTCCTGAGAAAAGAAGTTGCATTCTCCCTTATAAAAACCCTATTAAAGAGGATGTTCGCGGGCTGCTATATAGGCCGAGTGAGAGAATGCCTGATTCTCGCAGGCTGCACCATAGCTAGGTTGTGAGAGGTTCACAAGTTTCTCTATAAGCACAGTGCGAGAATGCTCATATGTGGGAAAAATGAGCATCTTCTCGATGCTTCTAGAAGGAGAAACTTCCATGGTGAGGTGGCATCCGAATGGTTTGGATCCTACTCACTTTCATGATTTGGTGGGATCATCCTAACCTCCTCACCTTATCCTCTTCAGCTTATAAAAGGAGAGGAGCTCTCATGGAAAAGGTTAAGCTTTGACTTTTGGGGATAGGCTTGGATGAGATTAGCTTTTGAGCTTTAGCTTGGCTAGATGAGCCACTTTGTCAAGATAGATTGTGAATTTTATCAGATCTATGCTCTCAGAATTCTTGGAGTGGAAATGTGTGGGGAACGAAGGACAGTTAGAAGGGACCTTAGACATCAAGGCCATGGTTGTAATATCTCTTTCACATTTAATATGATACAGTAATATGATTTTTTCCTATAAAGTTTGTTGTGTTTTATTGTATGATTCATTGATCACATACATAGGTTTATATTGAGTTTATGTTATTACTATCACTTTGGTTGGTTGTGTTCTTTTGCAGGATCATCATTGTATGAGTATTGGAACGGGGCGAGGATGGTGATGGGGAGAGGAAGTGGTGTTTAAACGGTATGTCACCTATCCCTCTTTGGTTAGTAAATTCAATATTTAAAACTTAATGAAAGAGTCATGTTCTGGTGTGTTTTGTTCTAGATCTAGGTGGATCTAGGGAGATCAGTTAGTGTCCACACCTACCAATTTATCCAATAATAGTAGGGAAGTGCGCGGAAAGCCTTCAGATGAACTAGGCGAAGTACCTGGTGAACCAGTTGGAACTCGACTATAGAGAAGCACAAGATCAAGGTTATGAATTTCATTTCAGCTAGCTCTTAATCCTTATAGATTTTATTGCTTGGGAGATGTCAGAAAGTATGACCTTCCCGAACATCGATCCTTTTGAACCATTGGTCGTGAAGTTCGGTACACTGTGGTATTCAAGTGACATGAATAAAGAGTGGCAGTCGAATGTTGTTTTTCATACCTACTACAATTAGCTAAAGATAGCCATCCAGTCCGAGCCTTGCATGACTTTGAGCACTCTACACTGGTTCTAGCCGTTGATGAAGTTCAGTGTAGATCAGAATTTTATTTACATCATAGCGTGCACCGATGAACGAAAGCAATAGATTCAGACCTACTACAAGTTGATGGAGGAGGACTTGGAGGAGATCACAAAGGACTGGTCATTAGACCTCCTTATTCCAGCAGACCCTGCGAAGATATCTGACATTGACAGCACAGAAACTGCGCAGGATACACCTGGACCTAGCAGAACAAAGAAGATTGAAGAGGTCCAAGAGATAGACAACGCATCCATGAAGATTGCTTCCATATCACCAGAGAAAGGAGGTGATGGTGAAGAGTTGAATGACAAAGAAGTTGAACAGAAGCAAGGAGACTAGGTTGACCCCCTGAAGAAGAGGAAAGGTTTGCCTCTGAAACCTTCCTCCCAGAATAAATTGAAGGCCACCATGACCAAGATGCAGACTGTTCTCACCTCCGATGACTTCAAATTCCTCATAGAAGCCCTGCAAGATGCTTCCCTAGAAATAGCAGAGAAACAAGAAGCAAATCAAGAGGAGATGTATGATCAAATTGAGACTAAACTTTGAGGGGTACAACAAGCCCTACAGTCTAGTCGTAATGTTGCCACTACGTCGGGAGAACCAGAATTGGGAGATCAGCTAGCTAAACTCCACCACCTAGCTGATACAGTCGAATATTGCCTTTGATGAGCACCGAAAGATACATAGCAAGACACCCAAGCTTTGACACAAGTTCAGGGATTACTCATAGAGAAATGAAGTGCTACAGAACAGGAAAAGCTTGCTCTCCAAGTGAAGTTTGATGAAGAAAAAGAATAGCTACAACAAAACAAGGAACAGTTGCTCGCGGAGAAACTCAAAGTAAAAGAAGTAGTCAATAGAGAACTTCGCTCTGTGACAGTATTATAAATCAAGGCAGAAGACCGAGTTACATAGTAGGTAAACCAGCTCACATAAGCCATCCAGTAGCTACAGCAACGCATAGCATATTTGGAGCTACACATTGTACCTGAGACCCCACAAGATGTAAGAGACCAAAGAGAAGCATCTTCCCGGAGTGCAGTTGAAAGGCTAAAGGATCTTACCCTATAATTAAAGAAACTTATCGATCACAGTGCCCAGACCTATGAAAAACTCACGGAGAACCCAGAATTGAAGGCACTGGAGTCACAGCTCCAAGAGGCAAAGTATCAAGTTGAAGTGATACATGCACAGCTGAAGTCCCTATCAGTTGTGGAAAGAATGAAGTGTTCCCAAGAGAAACGCACTACACATTAGCAAATCCATACTATCTAGAGCAGAGTTATAGAAGTAACTCAGAGGCTCCAACCCGTACAAGACAAGGCCTATCAAGTGTTTACAGAGGTAGAAGGCCAAGGATCAAAGCTAGATCAGGTTGTCACTATAGTTGAACAGCGTCTAGAGGGACCTATCAATGATACAGTCATCTAAGAGTTCATTGAACAGGAGGTTGTAGCGCAACAACAATTCTAATCAACTTGAACCAAGCTCAAGGCGTTCGAAGCAGAACTAGGTAGACCAGAGTGACTCGGGACGAGTCATAAGAGAGTGTTGGGGGGTTGTTGGCACTTGACCAAGTTTTGGGAGATCCTTGTTCAAGTTTGACCTATTTTGGGACTTCTATAGCCTGTCGAAGATGGAGATCAAGACGAAGCAAAGATTGCGGGATCTTGACCCATTTTTGGGACCTTTTTGGGAATTGGGAATATGTAACGGGTATGGCATGCTATCCCATGGGTTTACCGATGTTTAGGCCTATTTTGTAAAGTATAAATAAGAAGTTAGGTGACATAAGTAAGGGGGTCGATAAGCTAAGTGAAAAAGTGCAAGTATGGTTTATAGATGCTCAGTGCATACTATGAGAACTTGTGGAGCTAAGTGCAAGTGGTTGTAACAGACTGTGAAAGGCTTTGTGCTAAACCTAGCTCAAGGAGGATCTAGCGAGGTGTGCGCAGATCTCCTGTCCTATGCGGAGTAGGGTTTTTGTGGCTCTATGCATGTAGATGACTAATTGAGGCTAATAAAGAAGAAGAGTTGGTGGCCATAGCCCCAAGGTGGGGGTGAACCACATAAATACTGTGTTATTTCTCTTTGTGTGATGTTCTGATGTATTTATGTGTTATTTTCTAAGTGCTTGATATAGATAGATAAGATAGATATGTTTATACTTTGTGCTTATGATGAATCTGGATGTTAGATCTGATATAGGTGAATGTGCTTAGAGCTTGAATTTGCTAGATATGATCCATTTATATATGCTAAGTGCTTAAATACATTATATCAGGGTGAATGTTGTGATGCTTTGTTTTCTTTGTGTAGTAGATATTGGTTAAACAATGATGAACTAACGGTGCTAAGTTCTCTATTAAGTATTATAATCACAGATCTGTGTCCCAGCTAAGGTTGCAAACACCTGAGTTCTGCAACCACCCCTTCCTCTACCTCGGGTGAGACTTCATCTGCTTCACAAGTGTTGCTGAAAGGGTCGGTAGTTGGGGTTTTAATTGTGCGTTGTTGTAGCGTTGAATCCTAGGTCTTCCCCTGTGCCAACAATTACAGAGCCGAAGTGTGAATTCAATTTCTTTGAATTACACTTCTGGATAAAAGACATTTTCTTAGATCAAAGTGATGAAATTGGACTCTGGGAGTCCAATTTTCCCTTATACATGTTTCCCAAGACCTTTCATTTCCAAGAGTTCATCCTTAAGTGTCAAGCTCACTATATTCTTGATCAAAGGGTCATCATATCCTCATCTGGTGAAACCCTATTCACCAATACCCCTGAATCAATAAACTAGATGTTACAGATCCCCGAAATTGATTATGCCAGTACTTTCTCCATTGAAATTCTAAACGACCTCTATCAGAAACTCTCCTTCCCCCAAAGAGACCAAATATTTGAAATCTTCTTACCAAAATATTTGTAGTTCCCTAATAAAAACCCTCCCTATATGTCTTCCATTTTCTCAGTCAGGGCCAATCAAATCATTTCCACCCTCTACTACCTACTAGGATATTTTTCTGATGAGTGGGTAGATGAATCTATCCTGGGGTTTCTTTCCATTTTCTCCACGGAGGAGAAATCTACAATCTAGTTTAATTTCAATCAGTTTCTAGATGACAATATACATGAACAGTTCTTCAAATTCTCAGGAGAAGGAATGTTCAGGTACTCCTCAGTGTTGGTGTACCTGTTCCTTTTCTTTCAAGAAAATAGATTCTCCTGTTCTCTCCCTGTGAGAATCCCTAATTCTCGCACTTTACCCCACTACCAGGCTGCGAACCCATTTGTAAAAGTTTTGGATTAGGTCTTCTTGTATTTTTGATGCCCAGATTTTCTTTGATTAGCTAGATTGAACTTTTGGAGCCTATATTGATCTATTTACAGTCTACTTGACATTCTTTGAGTTTCTTTTAGCCATCTTTGCTTTGTTTGGTTTTGAAGGATTAGTCTCTTGCTTTGAGTGTCTTTCAATTACAAAGCGTGTGTTTTCTTTAGAATTGTTTAGGGAAAGATCAAATTTCTTCTGAATAGTTCGCTTTAAAAGAAAACTTTTAGTTTGGGTTTCTTTCTTTTAACAAAGTTCATTATTGCTTTTAGTGAAATTTTTGAAACAAAAATATTTAATTTCTTGCTTTATATTATATTGGGGGCATCCTTCCATTTGAAGTAGCGAAATTGCATGATTCTTGGCATTTTTTGGTCTTAAATTCTGAAAAAGTTTCCCCCTCATGGTCGGGGGGGCCATGAATCGTGCATTGGTGTACAATACATTTTTCTCATTTCTTGAGAATCTTGATATTGATGAGTTTAATATATTTTGGAACATTGTGTATATAGGAATGATAAATGTTTTATCCTTCTCGTAGCAGAGCTTTCATCGAAATGAAAAGATTGCATCTTCATCTCTTTGCATAACTTTTGAGTCGGTCAAAACACCATATTGTCCACGCCATTTTCCTTTTGAGTAACAACAGCCATAAAATAAATCTTATAAAAATTGATTATACATTTTTATCTTTTCTGGTAGCAAATCTACATTAGATTAGTTGTAGGGCTTTGGAATAGGTGTGAAAGATAACTTTTCAAAGTTGCAAACAAACATAGAATCTTGAGTTAGGGAGCGGTTAAATCCACTTGTTACATTTTGTCCTGGGAAGCCCTTCTCACACAAGGGTCAATCACGAGGTCACATTAAGACTGGAAAAGTTACTCACCCTGCTTTGTTGGTCTTGGTGTAGATATTTCACGTATTATGGGGGTCACTTGAAGGTATACCCACAATGATGAGTGGAAGCCTTTCGAGTTGATTTCGGGCTAGATACCCTACCTTTTCACGTGGATCGGACTGTCAATTGTTTCCCCAGGCATCACTATAGTAATTGGTAACTTTAGTGGCCTATCTCTCTAGGTTCTTTACACGAGGTGACTATGGAGGGGAAAGTCTTCACAGTACCTGGAATCGACGTTGGCCAAACTCACTCGGGCTCCTTGGAGGGTATACCCACGATTATGTGTGGGAGCTTGCACCAGGGTGTAAGTCCGTTAAGTAGGTCATCAACGTAACTTTTACACCTACTCTATCTTAACCCCTTATTACTTTGTTCCCGCGACGTTGGATTTCATCACCAACTAGTGTTCTCATTGTGAGAAGGTTTTGTTTGTTTGCTTGCTTCCTAGATTTTTAGCATGTGTTGCTTGTTTTCCCTAGCAGACTCTAGGTTGGATTTGTTTTATATGGTGAAAGTTCCCGAAATGACCAATGAAGGAACCCCTACTCTAGGGGAACCTTTTGTTTTTCCTTCTTATGGAAACATTGGTCCTCCTCACATCGCTACTTTGAGCCTTCTAGGTCTCACGATTGGATTGTTGGTGTGGTTGTTTTCTACTCAGGTAATCCTGAATGTAGTAAGTTCTTCGGTCGTAAGCACTTCCCCCCAAGAACATCAACCTCATGTTGGTCCTTCACCGTCTTCACCAATAAGATCTTATTCGCCTTCTTCACTTGCAAGGTCACCTTCCATTTTATCTTCTTCGTTGAGTGAAATTTTTTAAGCTAGTAACCTAGTGAATAAGAAGAAGAAGAAAAGAAAGATTGAGAAGAAGAAAGATAAACAAGGGTCAAAGCCTCCAACCTCTGTCAAACATGTTGGAAAAAAACTAGCTACTATTAATCGTGTTGGGAGTGTTGATGATGTCAATATCACCCAAACAAATCATAAGCCCAAGTACCCTTGCAGACTTTGTAAGGGTATCCATATTCTTAAGTATTTCCCTGGTCTATCTAGGGTTATAGAAGTATGGTCTATGCACCCTCGCCAACCCATATTGTCAGCCTCTGAACAACATGTTGATGATCTCCCGTCAACTAGTCATGATACAGTTGGGAAGAAGAAAAGTAGAGCCAAGTTCCCATGTATGTTATGAAAAGGGCGTCATCTAACTCATATTTTCCCTCGTATGGACAAAGCCTCGAAATTACTGGAAGACATGACTATTTCATAGCCTCAACTTCCAGCTTCTTATCACAAGATTTCTCTCAACCCACCTATAGTTGATGGAATGATCAATCTGGTTCCCCTGTCGATCAGTCTGGTTGATCAAGTGGTCAATCTGGTCATGTCCTTAATTGAACCAGTTGACAAAGTGGTCAATCCAATCCCATCCTCGGTTGATACCACTCTCCATTTAGAGAGTGTTAACAAAGTGTTTGATCTGATCCCATCTTTGGTCGATCCCACTCTCCCTTTAGAGAGTGTTAACAAAGTGGTTGATCCGATCCCACTCTTTCGTTAGAGAGTGAAACCCAAGAAGTCGATCCATTTCCACCTGTCAACCCCATTCTCCCCTTGGAGAATGAAACCCAAGTGGTCGATCTAATCTCTCCATCGGTCGATCCTACTCTCCCGCTAGAGAGTAAACTCGATACTACCCATGTTTTTCTTGTTGATATAGACTCTATCGTGTCAAGGGGTATCTCGCCTTCTCCCATGAAACCCCCTCCAAGTAATGAGGCAATCCTTTTTAATTGGGGTGTGCTAACTAGACCTCATCTTCCCTCTCACATTCATTATAGTTCAAGTTTGTGGTCGGGACGTTCCTCAGATGTTGATAGATGAAGGTGCGTAAATTAGTATTTTGTCCTCTTTTGCTTGGCAAGCTTTGGTTTATCCTCCACTTGCGTCGGTTACGCAGAATTTGTTAGATTTTAACAAAAGAACTAGTCAACTTTTAGGGACCCTTCCTCAGTTTCCTATAACTTTGGGAGGGAAAACTATCTTTATTCACATCATGGTCATCCAAGAACCCTTGGATTTTTCTTTACTCCTTGGGTGATATTATGTCTATGCCATGAAATCTATTGTGTCTACTCTAGTTCGTGTGATATCTTTCCCTCACGATGGACGAGTTGTGACTGTTGATCAACTTTCATTCATTGACACAACCTAGATTTCCTCCCTGAATGGTTCTTATATGCAGACGGTATCGCCCCCACCATAGGTCAATTATGTGGAGTTTTCACCCATGGAATCAACTTCTAATGACTTAGATCGAATAGTTGACATGGTGATATCTTTGATAGGGTTGTTAGAGCCTGATCTCTTTACTCCAGTCGCGACCCTCGACATGGTGTCCTTCCAAAGAGTGTTTCTTGCTTCCAACAAATACCTCTTGGAGGCCATGACCGATTTTTGTCCCTTAACATGGTGTCATTCCGGAGCATTGTCCTCTTGGAATTCATGAACAAGAGGAGAGATAAGGATAGTTTTTGCGTCTTTGAGGCAAACTCATTAAAAAATGAAACAGAGGTCTTTGAGCATGATTTTCTGATTTCAAGCTCATTTAAAAATGAAACCAACCTTGAGCATGGTTTTTTGATTTCAAGGTCGTTAAAAAATGAAACCTATTACGATGATAGTTTTTTCGTCTCTGTGGCAACCTCGTTAAAAAATGAAACAAAGTTTACAAGTGTAGTTCTTGTTTCTGTATCAAGCTCGTTAAAAAATGAAATAGTTTCCCCCCTCTCTATTTGAGTCAAGTCCTTCATTTAGTATTTGAAGCTTCATTCCATTATCCTTTGCAGATTGGATGAAACAAAGCTTGGAGGGAATTTTTCCTACCTCGGCCTCTGGACTTCATGTTGAAGTTAGAGCCACTAGCTTCTTAAGCTGGGGGCTAAGTACCAACCATGCGTTGGGAAGTCACAAGCATAGTTTTATATGTTTCAAGCTTTTGTAAAAATGAAACTAGCTACCTCAAGCATAGTTTCCTCTGGTTCAAGCTTTTGTAAAAATGAAACCAGGTCCAAGCTTAGTTTCCTCTGGTTCAATCTTTTGTAAAAATGAAACCAGGTTCAAGCATAGTTTTGTTTTGTTTTAAAGCTTGCGTGAAAATGAAAACAATCCCGAGCTTAGTCTTTGTTCTTTCTGATGCTCGTAAATACATGGGAATAAGTTATCGAGCTTAGTCGTTGTTCTTTCTCATGCTCGTAAATATGTGAGAATGCAACTGAGTATACTTTTATCACTTTTTCAGACTCGTAAAGGTTATACAAAAAAGAAACCCCCTGGAGTTCCCTTTAAGCTATTTTTAGACTCTCTAAACATGAAAAGATTGTCGAGCGATCTTGTTATTTTCATGTTCGTAAAAGTATTTGAAGAAAACATTCGATGAGCGATAGTTTATCACTTTTTCGGTCTTGTCGAACTAATTTATGAAAAATGAACTGTGAGATTTTTCTTTAAGTTTTTTTCAGACTCTCAAAAGATGAAAAACCCCCAAGTTGTTTATCCTTGGACTCGTTAAATAAACATCGAAAGGCCCATATGGGACCGAACTACTCCTTCTTAGGGTTCGCTAAACATACTCCAAGGGACTTGTCCGAAGGATGAGCTTACATTACAAGCATATGTTATCCTCTTCAAGCTTGCATAAAAATAAAGAGGTACTCGCCAGAAATGGTGGGGAAAAAAATGGGAAAGAAATGTATCTAAACCTATATTCTGTGGAAGAGTCACTTTTGAACATGACACCCTTTCAATCGCTTTGTGTCTAAATTGGAAAATCCGCTTGTCTCTTGATCATACTCCTTTATAAGATTACAAATTGGTCTGTGATCCATGTTGTTGAGTTAGTGTTTCCAAGATAGTTGTCATGTCGTCAATATGTTCAAAGAGAAGTTCAACTCGGAAATCCTTCTATTGTGTCGGCCATTTCTACAGTCCTTAAATCCTTCTATTGCGTCAACCATCCCTGAGTAAGTCATAAATCACTTGTTACTTGTTTTGTGTCATTTATGTGGGATATATTAGGGCCCTCCTGTGATGAGTCTTTTCCTGCCTGTTATCAGACTAATCGGTAGGTGTGGACACTAACAAATCTCCCTAGATCCACCTAGATCTAGAACAAAACAAGACAGGACATGACTCTTTCCCTAGGTTTTGACCATTGAATTGACTAGGAGGCAAGAACAAATAACATACCTTATTATCGCTTCCTAGGGTCTTTGTTGCTACCACTTCACTCCAGTTCTATCATGAAGTCAATACCAAGACAACACAAACCAACCAAAGTGAAGATAGCACAATATATTCAACAGTCAACCTATGTGTATGATCAAGGAATTACACAATAAAGTGAGAAATGGATTTATGGGAAAGGGACATGACACTGTATCATATTAATGGAAAGTAAATATTACAACTTGAGCCTTGATGTCACAAACTTCCTTTCAATGGAACTTGGATCTGACACACACACTTGCTTGATCCTTGCATGAAGAAGATCAAATCCTCTTGATAGACTTGCTAGAGTCTCCAAGTTGTTGTTCAATGCTAAGTCCTTCACACAATTCTTTCACCAATTCTCCAATGAATCTGGCTTAACCTTTTCCATGAGAATTCTCTCAATATATAGGAGAGAATGAATCAGTTACTTGGATAAGAATGATCCCAAAATATCAGGGAATCTAGTACTAGGATAACCATTCGAATGCCAACCCATCCTTCTAGAAGATTCCCTTCTAGAAACATCAAGAATTCATCTTTTCCATGCTTTAGGAAGAGTTCGCACCCTATCTTTTCAACACAGTGTGAGAAGTTCACACCCTGCCTTAAAGAAGCCTACGAGAATCAGGCATTCTTGCACCCAAATATACTAACAGCCTGCGAACCTTCTCCAAAAATGAGTTTTCTAGAAAGAGATGAAAGTAACCTTTCTCAGGAGAAAGTTCTTATGAAGAGCCTGAGTACACCATCATCAATACATCATCATGATGACCAAAATCATGGGTAATAGAATTCCCCCCAAAGTATGAGGTTGGAACCAGTGACAGCCGAAAGACTTTGTAAGTTGCATGTGTGTGTCGAGAACCAGGAGCACACCTAATTGGAAACCTGCGAACAACCAAGCATCTGCAGAATATCATATATACCAATTCTGAGGTAGGAATTCCCATACTCAGATCATAGACTGATGACATTATAGACATAAGTCATGGCCACCAATCATACACTGTGGATCCATGCCGTCAAAATATAGCATAGCCACCAGGAATACACTGTGGATCTATGCGAGAAATTTCAAATTAAGACGACATAGCCACAAGACATACACAGTGGATCTATGTGTCGCAAATTATACATACTCCATCGCAACCTGGACAAAAGAGATGATATCCAGGGTCTTCAATCTCGTCGCCCAAAGTATGAATCTAACCATGTGATTACATGTGTCAAAGTCTAACATGGCAAAAACCACTTGATTACCGGCCAGTGATGAAACCGTTAACAAGTGCGAGGGAAATCACCATTGATGCCAATGACTCCCAAGGTACACTAGTACAATCCATCGAGTGTAAATGAATGAGTTGAAGTCGAACATTCGACGGAATCTTTCGATCAGGGGTCAATGATGTAAACCCACTGTCGAAAGCGAGGAAACCTACCATTGAGGCATGCAAGCTCCAAGGTACCACATAATTTCTAAGCCTTGATTCTGGATAATGAGCTGAAGTCGACGGAACAAAACTCGTCACAGGAGGGCCTTGATGTATCCCCCATAAATGACATGAAATGGGTAACAGATTTTGAAGGTGAAACAAAGCATGATGTAAATTGACTGGACACAGGGAAGGCCGACACGAAGAGAATGGACAACTGCAGATGGCCGACTCAAATATAGGTTTCATATGGACTTCTCTTGAACATATGAACAACACGACCAATGATTTGGCAGCATTGACTCAAAGACGACACAGGGAATGACCTTGTAGCAAATTGAATGAGAGACAAATGGATTTCCCAAACCGACTTCAAATGATGAATAGGGGGTGTCATGTTCAAGAGTGACACTTACTGCCAATCAATACGA
>ML797892.1:382081-439889 GCA_009831015.1 Picea engelmannii
TGATGAACTGGTGATCCAAGACTAGGCTTAGAAGCATCTAAGCAGCGTAACTCTACTCTGAATTCCCTGCTGAAACAATGAGCCTTCACTGCTTTTTATAGCCATTTCCAGGCGGTCACGTAACTAGTTCCCGGTGTAGACACGGGCTAGTTTAGGGTTTGCTTAAGCCATAAATTCGCCGTTTTTGCAGGACCGACCCTGATCTGGATGTCAAATCATCTCGGGCGAAGGTCTATTGGCGGTCGGGAGGCCAACTTAAGCATTTAATGTGCCGTATTAGCAGATGCGCGGCTTTTTATGTGGACAGTCGCGCATCGGGTGCTTAAGCGTGCACAACACGTTCTTATCCCGCGCATACACGCGCACCTTACTGATGTGAAGTGTCTTTCAATTTTTGTATAGTTTCTGACCCTTCTAGAATGCTGTGAACAGTGCCATGAATGACTTCATTGTTGTTTTGATGATGTAGAGTTCTTGTCGCTGTGTGCAGATGATGTGGAGTTCTTGTCGCCATGTGCAGACGAAATTTCAGTGATAACAATGGCACTTGGCTCCAACACACACACTTGCTCGATCTCTGCATGAAGAAGATCAAATCCTCTTGATAGACTTGCTAGAGTCTCCAAGCTGTTGTTCAATGCTAATTCCTTCACACAATTCTTTCACCAATTCTCCAATGAATCTTGCTTAACCTTTTCCATGAGAATTCTCTCAATATATAGGAGAGAATGAATTAGTTACTTGATAAGAATGATCCCAAAATATCAGGGAATCCAGTACTAGGATAACCATTCGAATGCCAACTCATCCTTCTAGAATATTCCCTTCTAGAAACATCAAGAATTCATTTTTTTCCATGCTTTAGGAAGAGTTTGCACCCTAGTTGTTCAACACAGTGCGAGAAGTTCACACCCTGCCTTAAAGCAGCATGCGAGAATCAGGCATTCTCGAACCCAAATATACTAACAACCTGTGAACCTTCTCCAAAAATGAGTTTTCTAGAAAGAGATGAAAGTAACCTTTCTCAGGAGAAAGTTATTATGAATAGCCTGAGTACACCATCATCAATACATCATCATGACGACCAAAATCATGGGTAACACTGTCGACTTCAACTCATTATCTAGGAATTAGACTTAGAAACCAATTGGTACCTTGGAACTTGCATGCCTCAATGGAAAGTTTCCTTTCTTTTGACGGTGGGTTTTCATTATCGACCCCTGATCGAGAGATTTTGTCGAGTGTTCAAACTTAGCTCATTGATTCACATTCGTTGGATTGTACTAATGTACCTTGGGAGTCATTGATATTAATGGTGATTTCTCTCGCACTTGTTAACAGTATACACTAATGACGGGTAATCAAGTGGTTTCTACCATTTGCGACTTCGACACATGTATTCGCATGGTTAGATTTGTACTGTTGCATATATCCACATTGTATGTCTCGTGGCTATGTTCAAATTTGAGTCTTTAACACATAGATCCACAGTGTATTTTTGGTGGCTATGTTCGGATTTGAGTCATATTGGCATGGATCCACAGTGTATGTTTGGTGGCCATGACCTGTCTTAATTGACATGGATCTTCGCATGTCGACATTTATGCTCTGAGTCATTTTTATTCTGAGTATGGTAATGCCTACTTCAGTGATGATATATTATTGTACTGTATTTCCTTGTTTGTTGGTAGGTTTCCAACCGACTGTTCCTTGTTCCCTACACACACTCAACAAAGTATTTCAGCTATCACTCTGTTCTAACTTCACACTTTGGGGGGCTCTTTGTTACACATTACTTTCATCTTCCCTATGACTATTAATTATGTAAACCTATATGTTGCCTTCAAAGGGGTCATTGGCTTGAGTTCCTGAAGAAAGAAGAGAGAAGAACTTTTCCTGAGAAAAGAAGTTGCATTCTCCCTTATAAAAACCCTATTAAAGAGGATGTTCGTTGGATGCTATATAGGTCGAGTGTGAGAATGCCTGATTCTCGTAGGCTACACCATAGTTGGGTTGTGAGAGGTTCGCAGGTTGCTCTATAAGCAGGGTGCGAGAATTCTCATATGTGGGAAAAATGAGCATCTTCTCGATGCTTCTAGAAGGAGAAACTTCCATGGTGAGGTGGCATCTGAATGGTTTGGATCTTACTAACTTTCATGATTTGGTGGGATCATCCTAACCTCCTCACCTTATCCTCTTCATCTTATAAAAGGAGAGGATCTTTCATGGAAAAGGTTAAGCTTTGACTTGTGGGGATAGGCTTGGATGAGATTAGATTTTGAGCTTTAGCTTGGCTAGATGAGCCACTTTGTCAAGATAGATTGTGAATTTTATCAGATCTATGCTCTCAGAATTCTGGGAGTGGAAATGTATGGGGAACGAAGGACAGTTGGAAGGGACCTTACAACATCAAGGCCATGGTTGTAATCTCTCTTTCACATTTAATATGATACAATAATATGATTCTTTCCTATAAAGCTTGTTGTGTTTTATTGTATGATTCCTTGATCACATACATAGGTTTATATTGAGTTTATGCTATTACTATCACTTTGGTTGGTTGCGTTCTTTTGCAGGATCATCATTGTATGAGTATTTGAATGGAGCTAGGATGGTGATGGTGAGATGAAGCGGAATTTAAACGGTATGTCACCTATCCCTCTTTAGTTAGTAAATTCAATATTTAAAACTTAAGGAAAGAGTCATGTTCTGGCGTGTTTTGTTCTAGATCTAGGTGGATCTAGGGAGATCAGTTAGTGTCTGTACCTACCAATTTATCCGATAATAGCAGGGAAGTGCGCGGAAGGCCTTCAGATGAACTAGGTAAAGTACTTGGTGAACCAGTTGGAACTCGACTATAGAGAAGCACAAGATCAAGGTTATGAATTTCATTTCAGCTGGCTCTTAATCCTTATAGATTTTATTGCCTGGGAGATGTCAGAAAGTATGACCTTCCTGTACATTGAGCCTTTTGAACTGTTGGTCGTGGAGTTTAGTGCACTATGGTATTCAAGTCACATGAATAAAGAGTCGCAGTCAAATGTTTTTTTTCATACCTACTACAATCAGCTAAAGATAGCCATCAAGTCCAAGCCTCGCATGACTCTGAACACTCTACACCAGTTCTAACTGTTGATGAAATTCAGCGTATATTGGAATTTTATTTACATCATAGCGCACACCAATGAACACAAGCAATAGCTTCAGACATACTACAAGTTGATGGAGGAGGACTTGGAGGAGATCACAAACGACTGTTCGGCGGACCTCCTTACTCCAGCAGACCCTGCGAAGATATCTGACATTGACAGCCCAGAAACTGCACAGGATACACCTAGACCTAGCATAAAAAATAAGACCAAAGAGGTCCAAGAGATAGACAATGCATCCATGAAGACTCCTTCCATATCACCAGAGAAAGTAGGTGATGGTGAAGCATTGAATGAAAAAGAAGTTGAACAGAAGCAAGGAGACTAGGTTGACCCCCTGAAGAAGAGGAAAGGTTTGCCTCCGAAACCTTCTTCCCGGAATAAATTGAAGGCCACCATGACCAAGATGCAGACTGTTCTCACCTTCAATGACTTTGACTTCCTCATAGAATCCTTGCAAGATGCTTCCCTGGAAATAGCAGAGAAACAAGAAGCAAATCAAGAGGAGATGTATGATTGAATTGAGACTAAACTTCGAGGGGTACAGGAGGCCCTACAGTCTAGTCGTGAAGTCACCACTGCATCGGGAGAACCAGAATTGGGAGATGAGCCAGCTAAACTCCACCACCTAGCTGATACAGTCAAATCTCACCTTTGATGAGCACCAAAAGAAACATAGCAAGACACCCAAGATTTGACACAAGTACAAGGATTACTCGTAGAGAAACGAAGTGCTGCAAAACGGGAAAAACTTGCTCTCCAAATGAAGTTTGATTAAGAAAAAGAACAGCTACAACAACACAAGGAATAGTTGCTCATGGAGAAACTTGAAGTAAAAGAAGCAGTCAACAGAGCACTTCTCTCTATGACAATATTATAAATCAAGGCAGAATACCGAGTTACATAGCAGGTCAACCAGATCGCAGAAGCAATCCAGCAGCTACAGCAACGCATAGCATATTTGGAGCTATGCATTGTACCTGATACCCCACAAGATGTAAGAGACCAAAGAGAAGCAGCTTCCCAGAGTGCAGGTTAAAGGCTAAAGGATCTTACCCTATAATTAAAGAAACTTATCGATCATATTGCCCAAACCTATCAACAACTCATGGAGAACCCAGAATTGAAGGCACTAGAGTCGCAGCTCCAAGAGACAAAGTATCAAGCCAAAATGATACATGCGTAGCTGAAGTCCCTATCAGTTGTGGAAAGAATGAAGCGCTCCCTTGAGAAATGCACTACACATCAGCAAATCCATACTATCCAGAGCAGAGTTATAGAAGTAACTTAGAGGCTCCAACTTGTACAAGACAAGGCCTATCAAGTGTTTATAGAGGTAGAAGGCCAAGGATCAGAGCTACATCAGGTTGTCACTATAGTTGAACAACGTCTAGAGGGACATATCAATGATACAGTCATCTAAGAGTTTGTTAAACATGAGGTTGTAGCACAACAACAATTCTAATCAACTCGAGCCAAGCTCAAGGCGTTCGAAGCAGAACTAGGTAGACCAAAGTGACTCGGGACAAGTCACAGGAGAGTGTTGGGGGGTTGTTGGCCCTTGACCAAGATTTGGGATATCCTTGGTCAATTTTGACCTATTTTGGGACTTCTATAGCCCGTCGAAGATGGAGATCAAGATGAAGCAGATATTGCGGGATCTCGACCCATTTTTGGGACCTTTTTGGGAATTGGGAATATGTAACAGGTATGGGATGCCATCCCATGGGTTTACCCATGTTTAGGCCTATTTTTTAAAGTATAAATAAGAAGCTATGTGACATAAGTAAGGGGGTCGATAAGCTAAGTGAAAAAGTGCAAGTATGGTTTATAGATGCTCAGTGCATACTATGAGAACTTCTGGAGCTAAGTGCAAGTGGTTGTAACAGACTGTGAAAGGCTTTGTGCTAGACCTAGCTCAAGGAGGATCTGGCGAGGTGCACGCAGATCTCCTATCCTAGGCGGAGTAGGGTTTTTGTGGCTCTATGCATGTAGATGACTAATTGAGGCTAATAAAGAATAAGAGTTGGTGGCCATAGCCCCAAGGTGGGGGTGAACCACGTAAATACTGTGTTATTTTTCTTTGTGCGATGTTCTGATGTATTTATGTGTTATTTTCTAAGTGCTTGATATAGATAGATAAGATAGATCTGTTTATGATTTGTGCTTATGATGAATCTGGATGTTAGATCTGATATAGGTGAATGTGCTTAGTGCTTGAATCTGCTAGATATGATCCATTTATATATGATAAGTGCTTAAATACATTATATCAGGGTGAATGTTGTGATGCTTTGTTTTCTCTGCGTAGTAGATATTGGCTAAACAATGATGAAATAACAGTGTTAAGTTCTCTATTAAGTATTATAATCATAGATATGTGTCCTAGCTAAGGTTGCAAACACCTGAGTCCTGCAACCACCCCTTCCTCTACCTCGGGTGAGACTTCATCTGCTTCGTAGGTGTTGCTGAAAGGACCAGTAGTTGGGGTTTTGATGGTGCATTGTTGTAGCGTTGAACCCTGGGTCTGCCCCTGTGCCAACAATTACAGAGCTGAAATGTGAATTCAATTTCTTCGAATTACACTTCTGGATAAAAGACATTTTCTTAGATCAAAGTGATGAAATTGGACTCTGGGAGTCCAATTTTCCCTTATACATGTTTCCCAAGACCTTTCATTTCCAAGAGTTCACCCTTAAGTGTAAAGCTCACTATATTCCTAATCAAAGGGTCATCATATCCTCGTCTGGTGAAACCTTGTTCACCATTACCCCTGAATCAATAAACTAGATGTTACAGATCCCCACAATTGATTATGCCAGTACTTTCTCCATTGAAATTCTAAACGACCTCTATCAGAAACTCTCCTTCCCCCAAAGAGACCAAATATTTGAAATCTTCCTACCAGACGATGTGCAGTTTCCTAAAAAAAACCCTCCCTATATGTCTTCCATTTTCTCAGTCAGTGCCAATCAAATCATTTTCACCCTCTACTACCTACTAGGATATTTTTCTGATGAGTGGGTAGATGAACCTATCCCGGGTTTTCTGTCCATTTTCTCCACAGAGGAGAAATCTACAATCCAGTTTAATTTCAGTTAGTTTGTAGATGACAATATACATGAATAATTCTTCAAATTCTCAAGAGAAGGAATGTTTAGGTACTCCTCAGTGTTGGTGTACCTGTTCCTTTTATTTCAGGCAGACAGATTCTCCTGTTCTCTCCAGAAATTAGATCAGGAAGGAAACCCTCAATTTGTGACTTCTTGGACCTCACTAGTGAGGGAAAATTCCACTGAGTTAAGCTTTAGAGACTTCATTGATTAGTTTTATCATCTAGTGTTGTGCATGCTCAATAGAAGAATGGAACCAAGAATCAATGAAGAGGTCTAGATAATTCTTCATCTCTCTGACTTTGCCAAAACAGGGGACTAGTATCTTTACCAAAACCATACTGAGATCAGAGTATATGGGTGTGAATTTCCACCATATAAACTGCCAAAATACCTCCCTGTCAAGATATTTGCATTGGAATATTGTTGTCCCTTGGTTATGGATTAAGGAAGAAAGCAAAGATGAAGGAAGAAGAAAGATGAATTACGAAGAGCGTAGAAGGCACATAAACTGAGAATGGGTCGAAGTGGTCAAAGAAGTATAAAAGAAGGAGAGAAGTAACAGAAAGAAATCCATTGAAAGAGAAGATCAAGGAAGACAAATCAGTGAAGAATATGGATCGGGGACAACTCAGCAAGGGGAAAAATCCACCAACAGATGCTTTAGAGCACCTTGTGGGAAAGAAGGAAGAACAGGATGGAGAAACCCTTAAGATACGAGTTATGTGGGACCTGGGGTTTTGACACCTAGGGTTTTGGAATTTAGGGTTTTGACAATTAGGCTTCGATCTAAGGTTGTCTGAGAGTCATTGTAATGTATAAATAAAGAGCTAGAGGAGTGAGGAAGGGTTGTTGATGTTGATTGATTTTTTTTGTTGTGTGAAAGAAGTATTGTGTTGTAAGAGAATTCTTGTATTTTGGATCTTCATCTGCATATGAAGATCAACCCTACAATTGGGCGCACGGGGAGGGGAGAAAGAGAGAAGGAGAGAGATATCTGCAAGCTAAGTGTGTATATAGAATTGTATGTTTTCATATAATATATCAAGAAACACAGTTCTATGGACGTATCCCTAGGGAGAGGGTGAATCACATATATCTGGTTGTTTTGTGTGATTGATGTTGTGTTATCTGTTATTTGATATAATTTTATTGCATTGTTGTGTTGGATCTGAGATATAACTTGTGAAGCAAGATTAAGTGTGGTAAAGAATATCTAGATTGATGGTGTTGTGTTTTGGATTCACTTTGTATTTCCTCTGGTTGTAGACACTTGTGTCCTGCAACCTCCCTATCTCTACTTTAGGTGAGATTGCATTTGTTTCGCGTGTGTTTTCGAAAGGGCCAGTAGTTAGGGCTTATTAGTGTGTTGTTAAAGTTGAACCCTGGGTATTCCCCTTGTGCCAACAAATGGTTCCGTTGACAGACATGGGATCTTCTTGAGGGAATTTCAAGGTGGTTTCCATCGAAGACAAAGATTTAGAAGTTGATAGAAGAATAAGAAAGGGACTTTGCCAAAGATCAGAAAAAGAAACCTAGAATTAGTATAGAGGATTGGTTGGGAAGGTATATCTTTACTGATATACACCATATTTTCTTTGGAGGAATTCATAGGGAGCTATACAAGTGGTTATCCAGATTAGCAGATACCAATTCTGAAATCAAATCTAGACCACCTATGGTTTGGACATCGGTGATGATCAAGAAGGTCAAGAGTGTTGATAACACCATGTCAAGAGCAGTATATCACTGGTTTGATAGCACTATTGGAGGGTACATTACTGAGTTTTATATTGATAGATTAGAATCGTATAGCCAAGAAGAGAGATATTTCTTTAAGGGACCTAGAGGAAAATTTTTATACTTTTTGAAGTTGAAGATCAAGATGTTATTGCATGAGAAGAACATCTTGAAGATATAGTAATCGATCGGATTGAAAAGATAATGTTCAAGAACTCATACAGCGACAGCGACACAGAGGTTGGACACACACGCAGTGGGAGATCATTCAGAGAGGTTCCTCTGGTGAACCTGTTTGAGTAGAGTCACGAGCCACTAGCACGAGACGAAGGGTTCTACAATGGGGAAGAAGAAGAGTTGTTGAACAATGAACATTCAAAGTCCACTAGGGAAGAGGAGAGGAAGGTTGGAGAACCTCACCAAGAATAATCAGTGACTTCAAGGACTACGCCTACTGTCGAAGTAAGTATTACTACTCCTCCTGTTGTTTTAGCAGCATTAAGTAACCAGAGTAGTCAGTGTTATCAGAGAACTGTTACCAACATTTTAGTACATACTTAGTAAAGAAACCTAGGAAGATCTATGGCAAATGAAATTAAGATACCTATCTTTGGAGGAGATGGATCTGAAGATCCTGATCAGCACTCGTTCTTATGTGAAGTTGTCTAGAGTATTAAGCAAAGTCAATGATGAAGTTGTTAAGAGAGATCAGTTTAGTACTACCTTGAGAGACCATGCACTGAGTTGGTACATGAAGTTTGTTAAAGGAACTATACAGCCTAAGCCATTGAACGATATCAAGACTGCATTGAGTGTAGAATTCAAGAAACCCAAGTCGGAGTCGTAGTGCATTATAGAAATGAAAGAAATCAAGCAGAGAGTAGCTGAACCTGTTTGGGAGTTTGATCAAAGGTTTAAGACCTTGACAGGTTGATTGAGTTTTCAGATTCCAGATGAGCAGAATAAGGAATGGTTCATTGTTTCCCTCTTACCACACATCAGAGTTCCTATGATGCAACATAAGATCGCTTCGTAGGCTGAGGCACTGGATATTTCCATAAAAATAGAATCAACCCCTATGGGAGAATCCATCTCAGGTATGAGTCAAATTTTGAGTCAGCTAACAAGATTATATTTGCAGGTCAAAGATATGAAGAAATAAAAGGGAAAATATAAAAGAGAATACATCTGGTGTATCAGATGTAAGTCATAGGGCCATGAAAAGGAGCATTGTCCCATATTTAATGAGTACTTGGCCTCTGGAGCTCCGAGATCTTTGAATCAGGTTACTTTATCCTGGTGTGAGGTATGTAGAAATAGACATCACCCTGGTGAAGGTTATTACATGAAAAAATATGTCTAGGCTCCTACTAATCTTTACTGCACATTCTGTAAATATGTGTGGCATGATGAGAAGGACTGTAGGGATTATGACCTCTTGCATGAAAGGTCAAGGGACACATATAGAATTCAAGGAGAGATGCAGCAGGAGGGAAATGCTACACAGTTTAATTCCCCAGGAAGAGGAAACTTCAACCCTCATGGTGGATTTGGAGGAAGAGGATGAGGAGGAGGCATGGGTCGAGGTAGAGGTCATATAATTTGTTATAAATGCACCCAGCCAGGTCATTTGGAAAGGGACTGTCATAACCCTTGTACCACTTGCAGCTACTACAACTCATTTGAACATGTTATTGAATATTGTCCATTATTGTTGTCAAAACTTCAGGAAAGACGGGGTGGAAACCCGCAAGTGCAATTGATATCAGTGGAACCTCATGGAGAGGATCCTAGAGTCATTTTTATCACTAGAGGAGGCGCTTCTACAGGAGAAGACAGGGTGACCCCAGGAAAGACTACAGAAGGATATGGGATCAGAAGAGATACAAAGAAGACACAGATGTTTGATCCAAGGAAGTAAAATTAGATGTTTGAAGAGGCAAGAAGAGAATTTGGAAGAGAATGGGGTTCTTCATATATGACACAACCAAAAGTGAGAGAATTTGGAATTCCTCTAGAATTTGATTAGTCTGCCTTTCCTGGAAAAGGAAAAGAGGTAAGAAAAAATATGTATTTATTATATACTTGCATTAATTTGATTACAGATGAAAGAGTTGTGCAAGAACTACGACACTTGATCAAACAGTATGAGATAGGAAGGGTAGATCCTCTGTTGAGTAAAGAAGTACATAAAGTATATAGAAAGAGAAGAAAAAACAAGGAACTACACCTTAATGCTCAGATTGGATACTATGACATAGATTATGTGGTCCTTGACTTGGGATTAGAAGTCAATGTTATGACGAAGCATACCTGGGCACTGATGGGAAAACCTAAGTTGATTTACTCTCCTATCATGATGGGGATGGCTAATCAGCAAGTAGTAAGCCCCTTTGGAATACTAGAGCATCTCCATGTGGACATCGATGGGGTAAGGACGTTTACAGACTTCGAAGTGATTGAGATAGTTGATGATAGTTGTCCTTATCCTGCATTGTTGGGCATTGATTAGGATTTCAACAATTCAATTGTTGTTGACTTAAAGAAAAGAAGAATGACATTTGAAGGTGATGGAATTAGGGTCATTGTACCTCTTGATTCTGATGAAGGTCACAGATACACAGAACCTATGAGAGAAGAAGATCGTGATTATGAACTAGAGAATATATATAAATTGACAGCAAGACAACATGATTACATTAATCCTACGGCAGATGGAAATTTAAGTTGGCGAAGTGAAAGTGCATGCTCATCAAATTCAGAAGAAGCATTGGAGAACTAGCATAACAGAATGTATGAAGTTTATGCGTGGAGGTGTGCCCGATTGACCAGGGAGATTCGCTGGATTGGCACAGAAGTAATTAATATGCCCACATTTGATGATTTAAATCATTTAGAAACATTCTTATTGGAATTTGAATAAAGTGTACCACTACAACATAGGTTGTTGGTACTGGATGAAGCCTTGAAAGAAACACCAGCAAGATGGTGTGGAACACACAAGAAGAACATCATGGAGTGGGTACAATGTCGCACTTTGATGAAAGTGTGATTTTCAGACCAAGTCGAAGGGTGTGAAGTTCGATACACAGGTCAGATTTATCCAAAGGACCATGTGCGGAGTTGTGAGAAGGCCTAGAGTAGCATTCCTAAAGAACAGTGGGTGCATATGTTCATTAACACTTTGGATACTATGCCTATCAATTGGTATATTCAAGAATAATTGTGCCTCACCACTTTAGATTGGTACGGTATGAATCCGAACTTTATAGCTACATTTTTATTTGAAAATCACTACCCCATAGTAGAGATTAGGATTTACAAGTTGTAAGACAGAAATTATTTGAGGAGGAATCTAACCTCCCTTTGGAGAAAGAAGAAGATGAATGGATTGCACCTCTTTATAAATTATAGGTTTGTTACAATATTAATTTTGATGAAGATGATGATCCTAGGAATGTGAACATCGCAGAAACTGAAGGACAGAGAGACATAGAAGGGACAAGGATTGAACTACCTTTCATTGGACAGCCAATTAAAATCAAGAAAGTTAATATTGGAACAGAGCAAGCACCTAAGTTGGACAATGTTGGAGATTATTGGGATGATGCCACTATTGCAGGGATGATTTTAAGGATGAAAAATTATTTTAAAATGTAGAAACCTTGGCGAATCTTAGTAATCCTTCATATGACAACTATAAATGTTTGGCGATATTTTTGTAAAAATATTCAAATTTCTAAGGATTCTATTTATTTTGTATAAAATTTTGGAGATTTTTAAGGTAAAATAGTTGTATCCTATAGAATTTGGGCGAATCATTTTTAGAATAGCGAATTGTTTTTTGGGAAAAACCATGGAAAATTAGTCCATGAGCGAAATTTAGCCCCTAAAATCATCCCTGCACTATTGATAAGATTACAAAATTACTACATTAATAACAGGACTTGTTTCCAACCAAGTTCACAGACATGAAGGGCATTAAAGGGCCCATGGGAGAAATGAAGATCCCTTTGAAACCAGATGCAAGGCCAATCAAGCAGAGACCCTACAGACTGAATCCCAAGTATAAGCAGAAAGTTAGGATTAAATTAGACAGAATGTTGGAAGCAGGAATCATAGAACCTATTGAAGAATCAGAATGGATTAGCCCTATGGTGGTCCAGGATAAGAAGTCAGGAGAAATCAGAATCTATGTGGATTTAAGGAAACCGAATGATGCATGTTTACATGATCCATTCCCTACATCGTTTACTGATGAAGTGTTAGATAATGTAGGAGGACATGAAGTTTACTCTTTCATAGATGGATTTTTAGGTTATCACCAGATCAGGATTTCTAACAAAGACAGACATAAGACCACATTTGCAATGGAATGGGGTTATTTCTAGTACATTGTGATTCCTTTCAGATTGAAGAATGCACCAGCCATCTTTTCCAAGGTGGTGGTCGAAGCATTCAAGGAATCTTTACATAAATCTTTGGAAGCATATTTTGATGATTGGACTATTTTTAGCTTATTGAAAAATCATATTGAATGTTTGAGAATAATGTTGAATAAGTGTAGGCAATGTCAGATTTCCCTAAACCTAAAGAAGTGCATCTTCCTTTCACCTTTTGGAGTATTGTTGGGACACATTGTATGTAAGCAGGGGTCGTTGGTAGATCCTTCTAAGATTTCCATCATTTTTTATCTACCTCCCCCTACTTCAGTTAGACAGTTGCACACTGTGCTGGGACATACTGGATACTATAGAAATTTTATCAAGGGATATGCACAGATAACAACACTCATGGAAAATCTTTTAAATAAATATCACCAGTTTCAATGGTCAAAGGAATGCCAGCAGAGCTTAGACACACTAAAGCAGAAAATGGTCACTGCGCCTATTCTGGTTTTCCCAAATTGGAGTAAGGAATGCCACGTCCATGTGGATGCTTCATCTATTGAATTAGGAGTAGTGTTAGCACAACTAGGAGCAGGAGATATTGACCACCCGCTAGCCTTTGCTAGCAGGAAGCTCTCTACAGCTGAAATAATCTATACCACCATCGAAAGAGAAGGATGAGCTATGGTGTATGCACTGCAAAAGTTTCAACACTACTTGTTGGGAGTAGATTTTAAGATTTTCACTGATCACTCTGCATTGAAATACTTATTCAACAAGCCAATGTTGGGGGAAGAATATGAATATGGATATCGTTATTCTAGGAATATGATTTTGAGATTGTGGTCAAGCCAGGGATAATGAACAAGGGACCTGACCACTTGTCTAGGTTAGAACATGGAGAGGAACCTACCAGTTTGGAGGATACACTACCAGATGCACAGTTGTTGGCCATCAAAAATGTTGATGATCACTTTGTAGAGATATTCTAGTTCCTATATACTGGAATGGCACCCCGCGAGTATACAAACATTCAGAAGAAATAGTTGGTAGTTCACGCTGTAGATTTTTCACTTATAGTTGGACAGCTATATAAGATGGGACCAGATGAGATTTTGAGGAGATCCATTATGGAGGCAGAAATGCCATTGATTCTAGCAGAAGAAATTGAAGGCATCGCAGGAGGAAATTATGCAAGGAAAGCAACAACACAAAAGGTTCTTATAGTTGGCCTCTGGTGGCCCACTTTACACAAAGATGCTAAGGAATACTATAGAGCCTACGATGTATGCAAAAGAGTTGGGAAACCTTCTAGAAGAGATGAGATTCCTTTAGCACCTCAGCTAAATTTATAGGCATTTGATAAATGGGCCATTGATTTTGTGGGACCTATCAACCCACCAGGAAAGTGCACAGGAGATCGATACATCATCACTGCGACATAATATTTGACCAGATGGGCAGAAGAAAGAGAATTTAAGGATTGTAGTGCAACCATAGTTGCATGATTCATATTTGATGATATCATAACCTGATTTGGATGTCCAAATGTCCTTATGAGCGATCAAGGTACACATTTTATTAATAAGACAATTGAAGCCTTGAATCAGGAATTTGAAGTTCACCATCAGAAGAGCACACCATACCACCGACAAGCGAATGGTACAATCAAATATTTCAATAAGATATTGGAGACAATGCTAACGAAGATTTGTAGTGTGAACATAGATGATGGGGATTTGAGAGTGCCAGGAGTGTTATGGGCTTATCGAACCACTTGCAAAAAGCTGACAATGCAAACTCCCTTTAAGTTAGTTTATGGCCTGGAAGTAGTGGTACCTATGGAATATTTGGTTCCCGGCTTAAGAATTGCATCATTTTACAGGTATGGATGACACAGGCGTTGTGCAATATAGGATTGCGCAGTTGGTGGAACTAGAGGAAGACAGGTTTATTGTAGGATTTCATCAGCAGGTACAGAAAGAATGAGAAAATACCTACCATGAGAGACATATCAAGAATAAATCATTTAAGCAGGGAGATCTGGTATTGGTATATGATATCAAGTTCATGAAGTATCCAAGGAAGTTCATGACACATTGGATTAGACCATATCGAATTTCCTATGTTACAGAAGGAGGAGTTGTGCAGTTGAAGACTCTGAATGGAGAATGGAAGGAAGGTTTAGTAAATGGGAGCCGGTTGAAATTGTATTATGAAAACCAGTTGCCTCACAACTCTCAGTAAAAATAAAGGGAGAAGGGTCTAGGTACTAGGTGCAGTTGGAACTGGGTACTAGACATAGAAAATACATTATGCACACAACAGGGAGGGACACAGAAGAAAGCACAGACTGCTCTGTGCATTCTGCAGTTGAAGTGATATTGAAGGTTCAACCCTGCAGTGACTCGGGACGAGTCACTGGTGAGTGTTGGGGGAATTGATCTGAAAATAGTGGGCTGACTTGTTATGCTATGCAAGCACCCTCTACTTCATAAAAATAAAACTTTACAGGACCTTGCTCCATGTGTTAAAATATGCAAGATGAATTATCTGTTAAGTTCATGCTTCTTTTAAATGGTTATGTGTGAGGTCTTTGCAAGATTAAATATGTTGTTTTCATAAATACAACATCAAAAATAACTTGCAGCAAATAATAACCAGAAAACACTCACAACAAGAACAACATGATAAAGGATTTCACCCCTCTCTGGGCTACATCTCCTTGAGCCTCCATCAATGGACTTGGATCTCTGGGATTAATTTGTCAAATATTCTTTTACAAGTTGTTTCTCAACTCCAATGGAAATTTTGACTGTACCATTGGGATCATAATACATAAAAACCCCAAAAATGACTAATAAAACTCTGAAAACGGATCATGGCTCATCCGGGCATGACCTCTTCTACATGTGGCCTTAAGCTTCCCTGAGATTCTCTTTGGAAAAAACACTTGTAAAAGTCCTCAAATGGATCTGAAACCTATCCCAAAGTGTTCAGAGCATATTAATTAGCCAAAAATGATTATTCAATCACAGAAAACAAACATAGGCTCATCTGAGCAAGACGTCAAACAATGAGGGCTTCAAGCTCCCTAGAGCTTCCTGAAACTTCAATGGTTAAAAAACTACAAAAGAAGTTTTCAAATGGATTTGAAAATAGTGCCAATGGATTTAGAATGTCCAAAAACCCCTAGTTGGGCTTTTACGACACCTCATTCGGCCAAAAAATGAAGAAGATAGGCCTCCTGCCATTCTCTTCCTTCAAGCTTGTTGTCTCTGGTTCACCAAAACGCACCTCTGTACGTTCAACCAAGAACACGCTCAAAAATGCATGCTAAAACCTAGCACCGATCACAACCACGTAACTGTGCAAACTATAGGATGGTTAGGGTGCACCCAACCCCTAACCACCAAGACCGAGGTCACATGGGTAAGCACCTGAAACCATGGGCTAATCATTTGTTACAAACCAAATTTACCCCCGCGCCAAGGTTAAGGTCATATGGGCGCACATAAGAATCGGGGGCTAACCATTTAAAATACCAAACTCCCACGCGCATATGGTGGCAGGGTCATATGGGCGGTGATCATGTGGAACCGGAGGCTGACCTTTCAAAACATGCGCCAAACTCCCTATTCGGGACTGTATGGTCATATGTTATACGCAATACAACCGTGGGTCGGGGCTAAGCCTCGGCCTGACCCCCCGCCGACATGCATATAATTCAAACTTATATAGTTTAAAACCCATATAGTTAACAAGTAACAATGCATGGTGTGTTGGCAGGGCAGACTTTGTTAAGGCTTTGCACGGTGGGAGGAGGTCCGGGGTTCGAACCCCATGGACTCCATAAAATTTTGAACCAATAACCAATTACAATGGTGCCACATGGAATCCCATGACTGGGCCACATGGCACCACACCATTCTTCCATTAAATTCCATGTGTCACATTGTGATTCGACCACATATACCAATAATTGAATGCCACATCACCAACTTCCATGTCACCGTACGGCCTCTGCCACGTCATCATCCGTACAGACTATATGAATTGCACAGTCAGCCCTCATTTTTTTTACTTGTTTGGTGATTCGAACAGATCTCTATATCTCTCTCATCCAACGTCCATTTGAACCCAAACTAGTTGTGTTGGGTTCATGACGACGAGGGCTACGCACCTGTTTGTTTTGAGGCAATTCTGAGAAATTTGATTTTTGAGATAAATTTTTACCCCTGGTCCAGATTTTGATCACGCCTTCCCCCTGAAAGGATTTTGGACCCACAAAAGCTTATGATTGTCTTTCTGAGATTCAATACTCCTCTGCTTTCAAGTTCTATCAGTTGATTCTACTTGAAAAGTCTTTTTGACAATCACCTGGATACCTTGACATGCCTTGCACTGCAACTGGCTATGTCCCTCAACCACTGTTCTTTGGCTGTTGTTGACCCACTATTCTCTTTATGCTTGGAAGACTACCAACCTTCCCACTAAGAATCAAGTCCCTCTTGTGAACTCTTTGGCGTCAACACAATCTGCTCTCCAATGGCTGCAAAAACTTTCCTGTGACATCTTGTCACAAGACAAGAAAACCATCAACCTTGAAAACAAATTTATACAAGACTGAAAATGATGCCAACAAAGTATTTTTTCTCTTCAAACAAATTGTCGCATCTTTTACTTCATCAAAGCACATGGTGTTTTCTTGTATCTTGGTGTACTCAAAATCAACTTACAACCCAACAAACACCATCGACTAAACACACGTTGAAAAACATGATCGACACGACATAGTCATCAGACAATCATCAACACCAATCGAGACTCATTTGAAACATATCAACCTTCCCAATGACAAGTCGACAAACATGATACACAATCATGTTACAATCATGAGTCATTCATGATGAACTATCACCAGGTTCACTGCTTACACATACAAAAACAAATGCATGTGCATGACTCTTCAACTCTCCTTCCAGTACAAACATAAGTACATAAACCCTGTAACATGTGGGTACATAAGAGCTGAATATGAAAAATAAATATGGTTGTAACAAATGAACATCATACCCCACTTTTACATCCTCCTGGCGAAGTTGTGAAACAACAAAAATTCCTTCAAACGAATTGCATTCACATGCAAACTTGCATCATACAAGTTATGATAAACTACTGCAACTTTTCATACTCTCAACATAATTGCATACATAAGGCTGAAATATTCATCTACAACAGAAAATGCAAGCCTTACTTGCTCAAGAAATCCAACCATTTCTTACCAAGCCAACTCAATGGTGACTTTTTCTATTGAAAATCGTCCTCTTGTGAATCATCTTGACTCACATCAATGATGGAATCTCCTCTTCCATTCTTGCCAATATCTTTATCCAACTGCTTCTTGTCTTGTGGATGAATAGTTGGATGCAATGTCCAACATTGGTCAATGCGATGACCCCTCTTCTGACAATGAGTGCAAATCTTTTGCATCCTCTTTTCACGTTGTCTTTGCTTGTAAATTTTCCTGAAAGTGGCCAATCTTTTCCAACATTTTGAAACATGATGGTTATATAAACCACAATATGTACATGGATTCTTTCTTCCATTTTTACATACAAATTTATCATGCTTAACATAATCAAAAGCAACTGAATGATAAGCAGAATTATACCTTGAACATTCACTTTTATCGTTGCTTTGAGGAGGTGAATCTGAAGAGTTACAAGCTCTCATTTGAAGACCAACAATAGTGTTATTGTCCTCATCATTGTCACAAATCTTTTGTTTCACACATTTGCATTCATCTTGAACACAAGCCTTGCATGCTGGAGGGATTGAAATTTCAACAAAAGTTCTTGAACTTTCACCTTTATAGCCTTCTTGAAGAGGTGAACTTGAAACAAAAAAAATTCTTGGAACTTTTTCCCTTGTCTCCTCAACTTTGGAATTTGCTCCATTTCTTCGTTCATATCCAAGACCACAATACTTGGGCCTCTCTTCAACAACAATAGGCTCAACAATTCCTTGTGCATGCTTGCCTAACCCTTTACCTTCATACCCCATTTTTAACAATAACTTGGACCCTATTCCTCTTGTGTGATTTTCAAAAACACCAAAACATTCATCTTGAGAGGAATTTGAATATAAACTAACATTACATACCTCATGTTCATGCATGTACTTGGTAAGGGTTCCCTTTTCCTCATGGAGTTGAATCTCCATATCATGCAACTTTTCAAGAAGCTGGTCTTTCTCCTCCTTCATGGCCATCAACTGCTCTTCAAGGGAAATGCTCTCCTTTCTATCTTCACACATCTCTTTCATCACATCTCTCATGGTTATAAGCTCTTTCAACATCTCTTTGTCAAATAACTTAGATAATGAAGATGTATGAGAACTACCAATGTTTGAAGCTTCCTCCATCCTTGCAAGATATCAAACTTCAACACAAAACTTGCACAAATAACAACAGCTAAATCTCAAGCTATCAATGGAAAATACATGAGCAAAACAAACTATGCTCTGATACCACTTGATCTAAAAATATTGGGCTGACTTGTTATGCTATGCAAGCACCCTCTACTTCATAAAAATAAAACTTTACAGGACCTTGCTCCATGTGTTAAAATATGCAAGATGAATTATGTGTTAAGCTCATGCTTCTTTTAAATGGTTATGTGTGAGGTCTTTGTAAGATTAAATATGGTGTTTTCATAAATGCAACAGCAAAAATAACTTGCATAAAATAATAACCAGCAAACACTCACAACAAGAACAACATGATAAAGGAGTTCACCCCTCTCTGGGCTACATCTCCTTGAGCCTCCATCAATGGACTTGCCTCTCTGGGATTAATTTGTCAAAGATTATTTTACAAGTTGTTTCTCAACTCCAATGGAAATTTTGACTGTACCATTGGGATCAGAATACATAAAAACCCCAAAAATGACTAATAAAACTCTGAAAACGGATCATGGCTCATCCGGACATGACCTCCCTACATGTGGCCTTAAGCTTCTTTGAGATTCTCTTTGGAAATAAACACTTGTAAAATTCCTCAAATGGATCCGAAACCTATACCAAATTGTTCAGAGCATATTAATTATCCAAAAATGATTATTCAATAACAGAAAACAAACATAGGCTCATCTGAGAAAGACCTCAAACAATGGGGGCTTCAAGCTCCCTAGAGCTTCCTGAAACTTCAATGGTTAAAAACCTGTAAAAGAAGTATTCAAATGGATTTGAAAATAGTTCCAATGGATTCAGAACGTCCAAAAACCCCTAACTGGGCTTTTACGGCACCTCATTCAGCCAAAAAATGAAGAAGATAGGCCTCTTGCCATTCTCTTCCTTCAAGCTTGTTGTCTCTGATTCGCCAAAACGCACCTCCGTACGTTCAACCAAGAACACGCTCAAAAACGTGTGCTAAAACCTAGCACCGAGTGCAACCACATAACTGTGAAAATTGTAGGACGGTTAGGGTGCACCCAGCCCCTAACCACCAAGATCGAGGTCACATGGGTAAGCACCCGAAACCATGGGCTAATCATTTGTTACAAACCAAATTTACCCCCGCGCCAAGGTTAAGGTCATATGGGCGCACATAAGAACCGGGGGCTAACCATTTAAAATACCAAACTCCCGCATGCATATGGTGGCAGGGTCATATGGATGGCGGTCGTGTGGAACCGGAGGCTGACCTTTCAAAATGCACGCCAAACTCCGTGGTTGGGACTATATGGTCATTTGTTATACGCAATACAAAAGCGGGCCAGGGCTAAGCCCCGGCCCGATCCCCCGCCGACATGTATATAATTCAAACTTATATAGTTTAAAACCCATATAGTTAACAAGTAACAATGCGTAGTGTGTTGGCAGGGTGGACTTTGTTAAGGCTTTGCACGGTGGGAGGAGGTTCGGGGTTCGAACCCCACGGACTCCATAAAATTTTGAACCAATAACCAATTACAACGGTGCCACGTGGCACCACACCATTCGTCCATTAAATTCCATGTGTCGCATTGTGATTCGACCACATCTGCCAATAATTGAATGCCACATCACCAACTTCCATGTCACCGTACGGCCTCTTCCACGTCATCATTCGTACAAACTGTACGGACTGCACAGTCAGCACTCATTTTTTTTACCTATTTGGTGATTCGAACAGATTTCTATATCTCTCTCATCCAACGTCTGTTTGAACCCAAATGTGTTGCGTTGGGTTCGTGAGGACGAGGGCTATGCACCCATTCGTTTTGAGGCAATTCCGAGAAATTTGATTTTTGAGCTAAATTTTGACCCCTGGTCCAGATTTTGATCAGGCATGTTGGCCCTTGGTTATGGATTAAGGAAGAATAAAGATGAATTACGAAGAGAGAAGAAGGCACATAAACTAAGAATGGGTCGAAGTGGTAAAAAAAGTAGAAAAGAAGGAGCGAAGTGAGAGAAAGAGAGTCGTTGAAAGAGAATATCAAGGAAGACATATCCGTGAATATGGATCGGGGACAACTCAGCAAGTGGAAAAATCCACCAATGGATGCTTTGGAACACCTCATGGGAAATATGGAAGAATAGGCTGGCGAAGCCCTTAAGATATGAGTTATGTGGGACCTAGGGTTTTGACACCTAGGGTTTTGTCATTTAGGGTTTTGACAATTAGTCTTTGGTCTAAGGTTGTCTGAGAGTCATTGTAATGTATAAATAAAGAGCTAGAGGAGTGAGGAAGAGTTGTTGATGTTTATTAATTATTATTGTTGTGTGAAAGAAGTATTATGTTTTAAGAGCATTCTTGTATTATATATCTTCAGTTGGGTGTGAAGATCAACCCTACAGTTGGGTGCATAGGGAGGGGAGAAAGAGATAAGGAGAGATATATCTACAAGCTAAGTGCACAGATAGAACTGTATGTTTTCATATAATATATCAAGAAACACAGTTCTGTGGATGTAGCCCTAGGGAGAGGGTGAACCATGTATATATGGTTATTTTGTGTGATTGATGTTGTTTTATTTGTCATTTGATATATTGTTATTTCATTGTTGTGTTGGATCTGAAATATAACTTGTGAAGCAAGCTTAAGCGTGGTAAAGAATATCTAGATTTATTGGTGTTTTGTTTTGGATTCACTTTGCATTTCCTCTGGTTGTAGACACCTATGTCTTGCAACCTCCCTATCATTACTTCGGGTGAGACTTCATCTGCTTCACAGGTGTTGTCGAAAGGGCCAGTAGTTAGGGCTTGTTGGTGCACTGTTAGAGTTGAACCCCGGGTCTTCCCCTGTGCCAACAAATATATCAGGCAAATGATAAACTCCGATGACATCCATTTTGTATCAACAAATAAGAAACAACAATTGAGAATAAAAATCCAAATTTGTTCTTTCATATGCAAGAACAGAGCTACAGGAGAAGAGGCTAACAACCTAACACATGAACTTCAGTCTGAGCTTCACATGGAATTATGACCAACTTGGTATCATATCAGAACTCAGGGTCAAATGGAAGAACCCTCCTTATGCTCATGCACACAAGCCTGAAGTAGAGAAGTATATGAATCGGACTAAATGGCAAGAAAATGCATTGTTGGAGACAAAAGAACAACCTCCCCCTATCAACATTTCACATACCAATACTCCTCAGGTACAAATAGAAAAAAGAGCTAGGAAAGAGGTTTCACCTTCAGTCATAGAGGTGTCAACTGAAGATTTTCAAGTTTACAGGAAGAGAGATAAAACTGGTCACACACCAGACATTCTTAAAGAAGGAGAAACACAGTCCACCATATTCATGGAGGGACCACATTCCTCAACATTCTCAGGAAGCCAACACATAGTGTCCACATATTCATCCAAAAAACAAACATACACTACTTTTTCAGTTGAGTTCTCTCATGAGCCAATGAGGTCAAACATCTTTGACAAATACAAACAAATCAAGCAGAGGAATGAACTCCTAAACAACAATACATATGCCCAATCTTGGAAGCAAACCTCTACTTCCCAGCATAGATTACTATCAACATTTGACAGAGAGAAGGGAAGAATGAAAATGACATACCTATAGAAAAAAGTACATCATCCCAAGACAGTTGTTGACTACAAGAAAAATTCTTTTGAGTTTGAAGTGAAGGAGGTCCATCCAACATACCAAATGGACATGCATAGGTAAACATGTGTTGTAGGAAAATCTCCCTACGGACAGGTAGATTTCCTCTTGAGAGCTAGACCCTTAACTCTAAGATAGAAAGTGCTTAACATGGACACTGACTTCCTTTTAGATCTAATCAAGTTGATGAATGAAAGAGAAGGAGGAAGGTATGTACCTTATGAACGTCATTTGTCTCTGCAAGGTCCAGGATGAGCTTCGATCTTGAGCTCCTTGGTAGATCCTGCAAGACAAACAAAAGTACAAAAGACTTCCTACTCTACTGAGATTAACTCAAACATAGATCCATCTACTGTAGACAAACTTATATGGAATAAGTACAAGTTTGAAATAAACAGGCCAAGCATTGATTATATTAATGAGAACAAGTAAAAGTACTTACAATCCTTTGAATGAAGGTGCAGCAACTTCTTCCATTTATCCTTGTCCAACCTTTTTTCTCAATCAATATCCACTGATAGCTTTGATGTCATATCACTCATGAGATCATAAGTTTAATGTAATTATCCAACTTCCTTCTTCATGTAATGTACCCTTTCACCATGAGAAAACCTTGGAGAGGTCCAACTACTTGAGAGATATTCGCGATAGGTTGAGGATTCTTCTCCTTCAGTGGAGGATCTTCCCTAAGATCATGCCTTGATCATCTCCTCGAATCCAATCACCTTCAAGAATTGAGAGATTCTTCCCTAATTTCCCTCAACAAACTCAGAATTTTTTGAAGATGGGGTAGTGCTCCCCCATAAGGGTGCACAGAGCTCTCAAACTCTCCCCTAGAGAGGCCTAGGGAGTGCTAGCACTCCTTGACAATGGGTAAGGGAGCGCTCCTCCACAAAACTCAATTTTTTTATGGTTTTTCGAATGGAAAAGGGCTTGTACTTCCTGCCAAATGATTTTTCTTCTTCCAACCCACCTTTGAGGTGTCTTTAAGTGTCTTTATGATGTCATTATGGGAACGACATAGGCAATATGGCAGCATACTATTTGTAACACTTGCAACACTTATAGTCAATATGTGACACTTGTGGACAAGATGCGACACTTACAACACTTGTAATGACAACACTTGCGACACTATCGAAGTGAGTAAATTTGAGGTGTAACAGATTGCCCTCCAAAGTATGAAGTTAGAAGACGATGATGACTGAAGTACTTTGTAGACTTTTTTGAGAAAGGGTATGGACGCAGAGAGACCGGAAAAAGCTACACACAACCATCAAACAAATATTGTGACATGTTTCAAAACTCAAGGCAGGCATACCTATGCTTGAGTGATAAAGATTTTTTAGGTATGGTCATCATAATATACACTGCGGATCCATAATTACATTGACAAAAGGTATAGCCACTAAAGATACACTGTGGATATATACTCCTATGACCTGAACTAATTGTAGCCATGAAGAATACACAGTGGATCTACGAGATGATAAGACATAGCCATGACCAATACAAAGTGGATCTATGTAACAGTATATGTGTCATAGTTCAAAAGAAAACTACTTCGCAACCTAGGAAAAGTACATACAAGAGTGATGACTCAACCCAGGGTCTTCTTACTGATCCTAATGTAGTACAAATCTAACCATGTGAATAGATGTCTTGATGTCAAACATGGAAGAAACCACTTGATTAGCGGTCAATGATGTAAACCATTAACAAGCACGAGGGAGATCACCATTGATGTCAATGATTCCCAAGGTACTCTAGTACATTCCAACGAATGTGAATAAATGAGTTGAAGTTGAACATCCGTGAAATCATCCAATCAGGGGTTAATGATGTAAACCCACTATCGGATGTAAGGAGGCATGTCATTGACGCATACAGATCCCAAGGTACTAATTGGTTTCTAAGTCTAACTCCTGGATAATGTGTTGAATTCGACAAGAATAGACTCGTCGAAGGAGGGTCTTGATGTATCCCCCATCAATGACATGAAAGAGACATAGAGATGTAATTGGTGGATCAAATGAACATCAACTGACACAGGTATTGAAACAGGATATTTCTGATGGCTGACTCTCGAGGAAGATACTTCCTTTGAACACTGAGGCACATCAGCAGAAACATAACATGGACCAAAACTTGATAATGCAGTGGATGTTGTGAATTTCATCAGGTGACCCAAAGGAGTAAAATAAACTCAAAGGATTGGCTCAGTGCAGAGGTTCAGTGGATTAAAATTCGTGCAAAGATAAAGTGTTGTGTTGAAGGGTGACCGTAAGAGTTACTGATAGTGTTCTCAAAAAATCTGCTTGGCTTGCTTCTTTCAATTTTTCCCCCATCCAGATAGACGAGTACCTCTTTTTAATTTAATGAGATTGAGGAGGGTAACACATGCTCGATATGACTCACCTTCGATAAGTCCCTCTTCCTTTATTTAACAAACTTGAAGAAGTAAGGGTTAAGTCCCATACGGGCCCTTCAGTGTATGATCATTTAGTGAGTCCAGAGAAGGTAAACTCGGTGGTTTATCATATTTAGAGAGTCTAAAAATAACATAAAGACGACTCCAATTTTGTCCTTTTTCGTAATGTTAGTCTTGCGAGGCCGAAAAAGAGATAAATTATCACTTGAAAGACGCCCTTTCAAACCTTTTAACGAGTGGAAAAAGGAAGCAAGATCACTCGGAAATCTTTTCATGTTTAAAGAGTCTAAAAAGAGCTCAAAGAATACTCCGAGGGGTTCCTTTTTCGTTTATCCATGCAATTCTGAAAAAGTGATAAAAGTATACTCGGTTACATTCTCATGTTTTTTCTAAGCACGAGAAAGAACAAAGACTAAGCTCAGTATGCAACCAGCTTGAAATCTAGTGGCTTAACTCTAGAATGATCATCAAATACTAAAGACATCCCCTCCAAGCTTCAATTCATTCACTGACTGTGAGGTTGTCACCAATTTCTCTACTAGACGGAGAAAAAGGATAAGAGTGGATGAAAAGAAGGTTCAAGAGAGGTGATTGTTTCATTTTTTAATGAGCTTGACACAGGAAAAATAACTATGCTCAGGGCTCTGGGTGCAATCCCCATAATCTTGTTTCATTTTTTAACAAGATTGCTACAGAGAGGAAAACTATGCTCAAGGATTTTGTTTCATTTTTAAACGACTTTCTACAGAGAAGAGAAACTATGCTCGTAGACTCTCCATGATCATGGCTTCCAAGAGAATAATGCTCTGGAAGGATACCATTTCAAGGGACAAAACTCGATCATGGCTTCCAAGAGATCTTCAATGGATGGAAGATAATCACTATGGAAGGAACACATGTCAAGGGCCATGACAGGGGTAAGAAGATCAGGCTCCAATAGCCCTACCAAAGAAATCACCATGTCAACTATCGGATCCAAATCATCGGAAGTCAAAGGCATGGGAGACGATAGAAAATCGACATCGGGAGGGGATATAGATTGTATATCTGCCTGAATTTTTTCACAAGGGGGAAGAAAAGAGGATCGATGATGGTTATCATCCCGAGGTAGCTCGTCAATGCTCAACATTTCCATGATAGATTCATCTAAGGGAAAAATTGGGGAAATGTAATCGATCACAAATGGAAAGGAACTTAACTGTGATTGCATCGAGGAACTGTCGGGTGAGAACAGATGTTGGTCATCTAACGAGGGAGAAGCGGATTGGATAGAAAAGTATGATATTTCGGTTGGAATAAGTGGCACGATGTCACCTAGTGCATCAAATTCCAACAGACTAGGTACAATCCAAGGGTTAGATGATTCCAAAAATTGATAAGCCACGATCGAAACCATATCGACGGTGGAAATATGATGTGTAGTCGGTGGAAGTGGTGTAGGGAAGGTACCCATGAGGCTAGAATATTTCAGTAAGCCAACACCAAAGCTTTCATACGTGATATTGTGGTCTCCCAAGAAAGAAATATTGTTGGTAGTGGAAGTGCGAGTATCGGTCGTGCAAAAATCCAACTGATCAACAGTGACAATTTTTCCCTGATTAGGAAATTGTACACATCGAAAGACTGATGAGGCAACGACAGTCATAGCATAAAACCAACTTCTTCCAAGTAACAAGTTGTAATTGAGGGGAGCATCGACCACCTCGACATCAACAGTGACATTTTTTCCACCCAATTGGATGGGCAGGGACTGTAAAATCCCATGGGGATGTAAACCTCGCCCATAAAAGGTGCGTACCATTGTTGGGGATTTGTTGAGTGTGGGTTATTTTAAATCTTTCCAACATGCTAAAGACATGACAGAAGTTGAGGCTCCCTCATCTAGAATAGTTCAGTGGATTTGTTGATTGTGAACAACAACATCAACTTGAAAAGTAAGTTGGTGGGAGAGTCGAGACACATAATTTTCTAGGTTAAACATGATATGGTTGGACGACTCAGGATCAACAGTGCCAATAGAAGCCAATAGCATTCTACATTGACTAAGGCAGTGTTGCAGAAATTCTAATGCAGACATAGCACACAGTTCTTGAGCCAAATCTTCAACAATGTTGTAGTTCTGGGTAGCACATGAACTAGAATTAAAGGTAGCTTTGCAGATATTACTCTTAGGAGGGCATAAGATAGAGTCGAACTTAGGTTTCTCAATCTGAAGTGGTCCAGACAGAGGAGTAATCGATGGAAGACTAACGGAGGACGGTGATGGATCTGGTAAAGTACCAGTACTGTTAGTCTTTTTTCTTTTGTTAGGGTTACCTGGTGTGTCGTATGTCTTAGAGAGACTGTTCAAATTAATCCCATTAAACATATAAATATGTGCACTCGTTGAGGCCTCATCATGAGGATGGCTAGAACTTCCCCCAGGAGAGGGGGTTTGAGCAACCATGGATTGTTGCTATGAAAAAGGATGAGTAAGCACAGCAGGTTGTGAATTTCCTTGGAAAATTTTGGCCACTTCATTGTGATGTGTACAGTCTCAAGTGTAGTGATTGTCACCACAAATGATACACAATAATTTGTGGTTGCTTTTCAGTAGCAGGTGTTTGAGATTGATTTTTTGGTTGTTCATTGCTATTGGTATTTTTTGATTTATTCTTTGCCTTCTTCTTACCTCCGGAGTGTTGTGAAGGGGTAGATTGAACTGCATTCACCTCAGAGATATAAGTTTGGGGGGATGTAGAGGAGAGTGTGGTTGATTGGGAAGTAGATTGATTTTTGATGGAACCGATAACACCATCTGCATGAGATGAGGATGATGGCTTAGATGGATCGGTATTAGCTCGAGCAACATTCAGAACCAAATCATACAAAGTACCAGATTATGAATAAACCAAATCTAAGTACTGAGCCCGAGAAATGGCTTCTTCCTCGGTGACTGTGCTACCCATAGCAACATCATGAGTGATCGGGGGTAAAAGTGATTTAGTAAACCATTATGCCAATAATATGTCAAGAATGATTACCTTGATCATCCTTCATCGTCATCTCCACTCAAGAATATGGTCAAAGATATGCACAGAGTCAGTTTGATGAATGGAGGTCAAGAGTTCAGCACCTGTCTTGTAGTGAATAGGTAGTTGAAAGTGCGTGAGGAAAGACATGGCAAGGGAATTGAAATTATGAAAAGAAGCACGTGGTAGTTCAATATACCACTTTGATGCCGAGCCTGTAAGTGTTCGCTGGAAAAGATGCAAACGTACAAAATCATCCATGAGGGAGTTTGATGAACACCACAAATGGAAAGTCATCACATGGTTGTTTGGATCTTCGCCAGATTTTCCATCAAATTTTGGAATATCAGAAGGAAGTTTAGCTGAAATGACTAGCCAAACCAGTGAATGAAAGATAGGATCATTAGTTAACCAAGACAAGTCTGGGAGATCCAGAGTTGCAAGGAAAGTTAGTTGTCGATTAATTTGTGGATGATATTGGTGTGGCATAGGAACACCAGTAGGACCGTAAAATAGGTTAGGTGGATAGTTGTAACCAGTAGGTCCTCCTACATACAGTTGTTGTTGGCCAGGATAAGAAGGATTCAATGATGGATGAGAAACATTTGCATAACCCAGTGGGTTCTGAGCATTGTAGGCTGGGTGATTTTCTTTCCCATAAGGAGGATAAACATTTTTCCCTTGAGGATGATAAGGAGTAGATCCCGGAGGAGGATACACATTAGACCCATGAGGAGGATAAGGTTGTTGTCCCGGAAAACTCCAGGTGGTGTTTGGGATGTTGCATGGATAAGGTTGTCCATAAGATGTGTTGAAATATTGTAACTGCAAAGAGTATTCTTATTATTATTGATATATTATTCATAGGATCAATCCCCAATGTGGATTGATCATGTTGGTTATTGTAATAGGACCAAATCCTGTTTTTTGGATTGGTTAACAGACAATTATAATAGGCAAAATAAGAAGTCGTCCCCAGCAGTTAATGAGAAGACCCAGAAATATAATAAAGGTGGGTTTACCCACCCAGTTGGAGAATTCGGCCCTGCCAGTGAAGAGAAACTTCACATGTGTCAGAATTGTATAAATAAAGGAGGCTAGCGCCTCATTTAGACACAACAAACTTGCTCAGTTTGAGAGACAAGTTATGATCTGTTACCGGAAAAGGAGAGAGAGAGTGGCGCATATCTTGGAGAGGACTTTCTGTTTTAGCATAGAGATCTCTTGGCATTGTATTGGCTATCTATATTAAGGAAGTTTTGCTGAGTTTTCTTCCCCTAGAGAGTTTCCCAGGATAAATGTTGTTTATTTCTCAGTGATCTTGGATTATGTTATTGTTATCTAATGAAATGCAAACATCTATAATAATGGCTTAAACATTAACATGGTATCAGAGCCAAGCTGAAGGAAGCATATTTTGCAAGAGGAAAAACATCACTATTGTAGTACCTACAAATTACGGTTTTTCAAAAGTGAATCTTTTCATCCCTAAAACTATCTAGAAAGTTGCGCCCTCCCCTAAGGATCAATTTGGCATCTTCAGCGCACCTTTTCAGTGGTTGGATCTCCCGGAAAGTGAAACCATAGTTTCACAAAGTACCAGAAAACCAGAGTACAAGAAGTACCAGAAGTACCAGAAAACCAGAAGCACTAGTCCATAAATTCGCAGATCAAATTTGAGGGGGTAAAAGTTGGATTTTCATAAATATGACTGCACCAGCTAACTTGCCTTAGCTCAGCGCATCTATTCCCTGGATCAAAATTTCAAAATTCAAAGTTTGAAAAATTAGGGTTTTCTCATAAAACCCTAAAGTTGTAGTTGCAGTTGCAATCTCAGAACTAGTTGCAGTTGCAGTACCAGTTGCAGTAATAGTCGTGCTACCAGTGGCAATCACCCTTGAAGTTTTCTTAAGAGTTGGTAATGATTATCGCTACTACCAGATGGATCCACCACCTACAAATGTCATTAGAGGTATGTACTCACATATGTTTAATGGTTAAACCCTAAAGAGTATTTGCAGGAGAAGGGATCTCTTTCCATAGATCCAGAAGGATCTCAAGATCCAACACATTCAAAGGAATGATGCAACCCAAGTGTGATTATTCTGATATACATCTATTTGTCATGACATTATCTTAATCAGTGTTACATGTTGAAGTTATGATCAAATTATTAGAAGGATTAAAAGTTGATAATAGAGCTTATCCTCTAACCTAACCTTTTGTCAAGATAGCGTATTGTCTTAGTACAGCAAACAGGTTGAAGAAAGCACTCATCATCTTGAGTGAAGGAGACTTGGAAGAAAAGCAAGCACTCATTCTTGAAGACAAGGCTCCAAGTTTGATTAAATCAAGTTGATAATATTCAAAGGTACACATGACAAGTTGATGACTATAGTTAAGATAACAGTCGTTGTAAAATATTATACTTGATAGCATGTGAGCATAGAGAGGTAAATACTTTGCCTGATACAACTAACACCTCCTCTAGGAGAAACCTCATGTGTTAGTTCCAGGTTTCCATGGAAGAATGCTTGGTCACAACACTATGAGAGTATTGACCTCACTTCATATTGTATTCCTTACCTTTAATCTTTGCTTCAGACAAATTATAAGTAATAGCTCTAAAAGAGCTACTGTGATGATTGTTCATGCTATTGCTTTATATTATCAGAAGGATATTACTCTTGCCTGTTGTTTTGTTGACCTTGCTCCAGGTCACATGAGGAAGCAATAGCGAAGGTTGCAGAAGGAAACATACTAAATATGAAACCTTAAAAGAAGAAATCATCATTGAAAAAAAGAAGGTGGCCTATATAAGCTAAAGGGTCACTCAGAAGCTGCCATGACCCATGTTATTGAAGAATCCATGTGAAATCTTTCATAGAATATTATCTCACATCAACTACAAGGTGCTACCATACATATGCAAAGCAATCACAGGTTTACCAAAACTCAAAGGTGACCATGAAGGCATATGCAATTGATGTGCACAAGGGAAGAACTCAAGAACCCGCTTCTGAAGAGGGACAAAAAGGTAGAAGGGGTCCTAGAACTAATTCATTCATATGTATGTGGCCCAATTCCATCATCCTCCATTAATGGGTATGTATACTATGTATCATTCATTAATGATTATTCTCATAAAAGACCTGGATATATTTGAAGTGTTCAGCAAGATCAAGGAATTCAAAGCCTTGATAGAAAACCCTTCTGCAAGGAAGATTAAGATACTCCGGTCAGATAATGGAGGAGAATATACCTCAAAAGAGTTCATGAACTTCTGCAAAGATGTTGGGATCAAGATCCCCAAAAAAATGGTGTAGTTGAATGGAAGAACAGAACCATACTAGAAGTTGTGAAGACTATGATCCATGATCAAGATCTTCCTATGTGCTTATGGGTAGAAGCAGAAATGATAGTTGTTTATGTGCAGAACCAATTATCCCATAGCACACTTGGGCTCAAGACACCAGAAGAGATGTTCACCGGAAAGAAGCCAAAGGTAAGCCATCTCAAAATATTTGGCTATCCAGTGTTTATTCATATACCTAAAGAAAAGAGAAACAAGTTGGACCCTTCAGGAAAGAAGGGAATATTTGTGGGATACTATGAGGTCTCCAAGGCCTTCAGAATATATATACCAGGTCAACATCACATTGAGATCATAAAGGGATGTGACCTTTGATGAAGATGCAACGCTCAAGAAATCTAAACTGTGCCAGCTTGAAGAGGTATATGAAGAGGAACGCGTAATCCCCAATACTGCAATGAGGGAGGTTCCAAGAGCTGCAGAACTGGAGAGGAAAGTCGTAACTTCCCCTGATGAGGAACTTCTAGAAGACCATGATATAGTAGAACCTCCTTAGATGACGATCCTCCATAAAAGAAATCCAGCTTGGGCTAGAGAGCTTATTCAAGATGGAGAGAAATATAGTGTTCTCGAAGGAACTACGAGACAGGTGAAAAGACCAAAGCCATTCTCCAGTTATACGGCTTTGATGTGTGATATTCTAAAAGAGGAGCCTACCTGCTCTTAAGAAGACATTCAGAGAAAAGAATGGGTAGATGCCATGAAAGAGGAATACCAATTCATAATGAAGAACGAAGTATGGGAAATAGTTCCCAGATCGAAGAATAAATATGGGGTATCCTACAGATGGCTCTTCAAAATAAAACATGCTGCTAATGGAAGTATTGAGAAGTATAAAGCAAGATTTGTCGCTCATGGCTTTTCTCAAAAGGAAACCATTGACTATGAAGAGACATTCTCTCCTGTAGCCAGATACACTTCGATCAGGACCATCATATCTCTTGAAGCTAAGATAAAGTGGAAGCTACACCAGATGGACGTGAAGACAGTTTTCCTAAATAGTTTCATCAAAGAGGAAGTGTATATAGAGAAACCTCAAGGATTTGAGGTAGAAGACAGGAAGTCTCATGTATTCAGACTAAAGAAAACCTCATACAGATTGAAGAAAGCTCCTAGATCTTGGTATGGCCATATAGATAGTTTCTTGACAAGCTTGGGCTTTACCAAGAGTAAAGCTTATTCAAATATCTACTTCGAAATTATGAACGATGAGCCAGTAATACTATTGTTGTATGTGGATGACTTATTCTTAACTAGAGAAGAAAATCTCATCACCGAATGTAAGAAGAGACTCACTTCAGAATTTGATATGAAAGACCTCGGCCTAGTGCACTATTTCCTAGGTCTTGAGGTATGGAAGAGTCTAGAGAGGATCTTCCTTAACCAAGGGAAGTACACAGTCGAAATCCTAAAGAGATTCAACATGTTGGAATGCAATCCCATGAATACACCCATGGAAGCGAAGATGAAGTTTTTGGTTGATACTTCGTCAGACTTGATAGATGCCACACTGTATAGACAGATTATTGGATCACTGATGTACTTGATGAACACCAGACCAAACATTTGTTTTTTCGTGAACACCTTGAGTCGGTTTCTGGTAGAACCCAGACATGTTCACCTAGTGGTTGCAAAACATGTGATGAGGTACCTTAAAAATACATTAGATTCTGGTCTCAGTTATGATGGAGATCATAATTTCACATTGAGTGGATACACTGATTCAAATTGGGAAGAAAGCGTTGCTGACAGAAAAAGAACTTTTGTATGTTGTTTCATTTTGGGATCAGCCATGATCTCATGGCAAAGTAGGAAGCAATCCAGTATTGCTCTCATCACAGTGGAAGCATAATACATTGCTGCATGTTCTGCTAGCTGTGACGCTATATGGCTTCGAAAGTTGCTAACCAACCTATTTGATTTGGAGATGAGAGAAACCATGATTCTATGTGACAACCAGAGATACATAAAGATGATAGAGAATCTTGTATTCCATGACAGGTCGAACCACATAGAGATTCGCTATCATTACATCTGTGACATGGTGTAGAGAGGAGCCTTGAAGCTCCTGTATGTTAGCACAGATGAACATGTTGCTTATGTGTTGACCAAACCTCTATCTGATGTAAAGTTTGAACACTTTCGAGATAAGCTTGGTATAGTCCAAAAGGACCCTCCCTGAAAGGGGGAGTATATGTGTTCCTTTCTTCTAACCTCACTGTTAGATGTAAAGCAAGATGATTCCTTGCTTCTGACCTCGCTGTTAAACGTAAAGCAAGATGATTCCTTGCTTCTGACCTCGTTGTTAGACATAAAGCAAGATGATTCCTTGCTTCTAACCTTGCTATTAGATGTAAAGCAAGATGATTCCTTGCTTCTGAACTCACTGTTGGACGTAAATCAAGATAATGTGTGTGTTCCTTGCTTCTAACCTCACCATTAGATGTAAAGCAAGATGATGTGTGTGCTCCTTGCTTCTAACCTCGCTATTAGACGTAAATCAAGATGACTCCTTGCTTTTGACCTCGCTGTTAGACATAAATCAAGATGATGTGTGTGTTCCTTTATTATGACCTCGCTATTAGACGTAAAGAAAGATGACTCCTTGCTTCTAACCTCACTGTTAGACATAAAGCAAGATGATGTGTGTGTTCCTTTCTTCTAACCTTTCGATTAGACGTAAAGCAAGATGAATCCTTGCTTCTGACCTCACTATTAGAAGTAAAGAAAGATGACTCCTTGCTTATGACCTCGTTGTTAGACATAAAGCAAGATGATGTGTGTGGTCCTTTCTTCTAACCTCGTTGTTATACGTAAAGCAAGATGACTCCTTGTTTCTGACCTAGTTGTTAGACATAAAGCAAGATGATGTGTTCCTTGCTTCTGACCCAATTGTTAGATGTAAAGAAAGATGATGTATACCTTTCTTTTGACCCAGTTTTTAGACGTAAAGAAAGATGTGACTTACACTAAGCTACCAGCTTAACAGTTGTGACATAGAGCCAGCTTAGTAGTGTGATGGGCCAGCCTAGTGTTGTGATGAGGTATCACTTTATACTGATACATATTGATGCAGATGATGATGGCATTCTTCTGAGAATGATGATGTTGTTGATGAAGAAAACTTCCGATGATTTATAGATACGCCAGCCAAGATTATATTGATGATGTTGTCCTCCCATTTGATGTTGTTGATGATGTTGTCCTCTTTCTCTCGCATGATGTTGCTGAAGAATACCCTTCTTGTTAAGGGGGAGTGTTGAAATATTGTAACTGAAAAGAGTGTTCTTATTATTATTGATATATTATTCATAGGATAAATCCCCATTGTGGATTGATCATGTCATTTATTTTAATAGGACCAAATCCCCTTTTGTGGATTGGTCAACAAACAATTATAATAGGAAGAATAAGAAGTTGGCCCCAACAGTTAAAGAGAAGACCCAGAAATATAATAAAGGTGGGTTTACCCACCCAGTTGGATAAGTTGGCCTTTCCAGTGAAGAGAAACTTCACACGTTCCAGACTTGTATAAATAAAGGAGGCTAGCATCTCATTTAGACACAACTCACTTGCTCAGTTTGAGAGACAAGTTTTGATCTGTTTCCGGCAAAGGAGAGAGAGAGTGGCACATATCTTGGAGAGGACTTTATGTTTTAGCATAGAGATCTCTTGGCATTGTATTGGCTATCTATATTAAGGAAGTTTTGTTGGGTTTTCTTCCTTTAGAGGGTTTCCCAGGATAAATGTTGTGTATTTCTCAGTGATTTTGGATTATGTTATTGTTATCTAATGAAATGCAAACATCTATAATAATGGCTTAAACATTAACATGGTTAATGATGTTCTGAAAGGAACAGGATTTGATACTCTTCCTAGTGGGTAATGATACGAGTGCCCCCCAATGTGGGGTTGAATAAAAGTTCCTCCTGAAGATACTCCCCAGGATTATGAAGGGTTTCCAGTAAACGAAGGTTTTCCCCCTGTCAGCGGTGGATTAATGACTGGGGTATGACTAGCAAAGGGAGGTTTCCCTCTAAGAGGAGCATGAAAAGGGGGTTGTCCCCCAGGAGGGGTAGGCCCTCCATAGAATGGTAGTCCTCCAAAAAGGAAAGGTTCATTAGATGGTGGTTTCCCTCCAGCCAGTTGTATTTGGCTGGCAGGGGTCTGCATTCTCGGGTGAAAAGATGTCCCAGCAGGATTGTGTGGAACATGTGGAGCTGTAGAGTAAAAGCTTGTAAAAATGAGGACAGGGATCGAAGTGCCTTGGAGATGAGTAGAGGTGATGAATCTAGCATTAGGATGGACTTGTGCTGACATAACAGTAGGGTTAATGACCTGATCGAATGGGTGATTCATGGTTTGACCGGATGGTCCTGTTTCACCAGGAGGGTCATGAGGATGAAAGGGTTGTCAAAAGGAGTCAAAATTCTCATAGAGATCGTGTCCCGATGAAGTCCCCCATAAAGAATGAGCAAGTGTGGGATTTGTATATACTACAGTGCTAGGATGAACAGAAATCATATACACATCACCAAAGTTTGGTTCTATGGATCCCATATATGTTTCGGTAAAAATTCTCTCCAGTAATAGTGGGACCTCTTCATCTATGATGTTCCCAAGGGAGACTAAACAAAGAAAAAGTGGTTCGAGAGGGGTTACCGACACAGATGTAGTGTGAGGAGTGGGATTTTCAATCGTAACCAAAGCACCTTCTGAGTTATCTAACAGAGGAGAAATAACATTTCCAGCATCAGATTTATTTTCTACCTTTGCATGGTAGTTGTCTTCTGGAGGGTTAGGAGGTAAGGGTTGATAGCCTTATGGAGGTATCCCTTGCATCCTATGTGATCAACGAAGACCTTTATCGTCTACAGGCTCAATTTTGGAGAATAACAGTACACACTGAAAATCTAAGGCCAACTAACAAAAAGAAACAGCATATGCTAATAAAATCTAGGAATCAACCAAGAAAACAAAACTTCTCTCGATGATTGTACAATTTGGTGATGAAATCCAACGTCGCATGGTCAAGTCAAGAAGGGGATAGGATATGGTGGAACAATTACAATGGTGACCTGCTTAACGGACTTTCACCTTGGTGCAAGCTTCCATGTAGTAATTGTGGATTTACCCTCCAAGGAGCCCAAGTGAGTTTGACCAATGTTTTTTCTAGGTACAATGAGACTTCCCTTCATTGTCACCTCGTGTAAGTACCTAAGTATTATGGAAACTAAGGACACCAACTCGTAGTCGGACCATGGGTGGGTACAATCGATAGTCCAATCAGAATGTATGGGCAGGATAACAAGTCTGAAATCAACTCAAGAGGATCCCACACATAATCATGGGTATACCTCCAAGTGACCCCCAATATACAAACCAACCACTATAAATAGTTGAACCATGGAGGGATAATCTTTGTAACTCACCCGAATGCGACCTCGTGTGTAACCCCTGTGTGAGAGGGGGATCACAGAAATCCTATATGACAATCGGATTTGACTCTCCCTATCTCAGGATGCTAATGTTTGTTTTGAAAACTTTAGAGAGTTGTACTCAAAGCCTAATCCAAGTGCTAATCCTAGTCTAATGTTGGTGGAAGATCCTAAAAAATAAAAATGTTCTAGATAACTTTTAATTAGCGTTGATTTTATGGTTGTTCTTTACTCAAAGGGTGTATGACAATGAAACTGATGGTATGATGACTCAAATCCCAAAAAATTCACAAGAAGATGATAAGAAATCTTGTCTTTCGATGAATGGTCATTTAAGGGAAAGAGATAAAGTTGTTTTCACTATCAAACACTAAGATGCAATGTCCTTATACAAGTGTTTCTCAATGAAATCCAATGCAATGCTAAAATTTAAGAAATGCCTTCTAATATCCAAACCAATCACTAAAATATGTCATTTTGTTTCTATGTGAATGATAATCATATGCAAGACTTTTAAATGCCAATTAGACTTCAGGATTAAACAGTCATAATCAAATCTCACACAAAACAAAGACACACTCTCATCGTGAAATAGACAAGAAGAACAAAGATAACCAAATTGTAAACAGGAACCAAAACCTCAAACAAAAGAGAAATGATGGAAAGTTGACCTCAAAGATCAAATGAAAAGTTCACAGACCTTTGGATTTGCTCACAAAATTTTTCACTCAATCAGATAAAGGAGACAAAAACAACAAGTTTACTCTAGGTCAGCAAAGACAAAGAGTGGCTTCAAGGCAAGGAAATAAGATGTCAAAATCAAAAACAAAAGAGGATGAAATATCAGAAAGAAGGGTGTTTGAAAGCCAATATCAAAATGGACTGAGAGTATACGACCCTGAGCAAATGCCAAAACCCAAAAATAGCTTCAAAAAATGAAAATTTTGGAGAATTCCTCACAAAAAAATGGGGTAGTTCTCCCCCAAAAGGGCACACAGAGTGCTCCAACACTCTATGGAACATTGTCAGGGAGTGCCAACGAACTGGTGCTAAGGGTAGGGGAGTGCTCTACTCCAAAAACTCATAAAAGTGTCCAAAAACTCAAAAAATGAAGGAATTTCAGTCAATCAAAGTGATCCTGATGACATAATGAGGCAATCAAACGAATATAAGAATCAACAAGACAATGTGAAGAAGATCAAATCAGTGGGAAAAGGTCCAAAACAAGGTCTGAGAATGGGAACAAAACTCAGAGCTCCTCCCCAGTGGAGTCGCCAATTTCTATTGTAGGAAAATCTCCCTGTGGACAGGTAGATTTCCTCTTGAGAGCTAGACCCTTAACTCTAATATAGAAAGTTCTTAAAATGGAAACTGACTTCCTTTTATATCTAATCAAGTTGATGAATGAAAGAGAAGGGTTAAGGTATGTACCTTATGAATTTCGTTTGTCCCTGCAAGGTCCAGGATGAGCTTCGATCTTGAGCTCCTTGGTAGGTCATGCAAGACAAACAAAAGTACAAAAGACTTCCTACTCTACTGAGATTAGCTCAAACATAGATCCATCTACTGCAGACAAACTTATATGGAAAAAGTACAAGTTTTAAAGAAATAGGCCAAGCATTGATTATATTAATGAGAACAAGTAAAAGTACTTACAATCCTTTGAATGAAGGTGTAGCAGCTTCTTCCAGTTCTCCTTGTCCAACCCCTTTGCTCAATCAATCTCCACTGATAGCTTTGATGGAATCTCACTCATGAGATCATAAGTTTGATGTAATTCTCCAACTTCCTTCTGCATTTAAGGTACCCTTTCACCATGAGAAAACCTTGGAGAGGTTCAACTACTTGAGATATATTTGGGATAGGTTGAGGATTCCTCTCCTTCAGTTGAGGATATTCCCTAAGATCATGCCTTGACCATCTCCTCAAATCCAACCACCTTCAAGAGTTGATGGATTATTCCCTAATTTCCCTCAACAAACTCAGAAATTTCTGAAGATGGGATAGCGCTCCCCCATAAAAGTGCACAGAGTGCTCAAATGCTCCCCCTGAGAGGCCTAGGGAGCACTAGCACTCCTTGACAATGGGTACTCCTCGACAAAACTCAAATTTTTTATGGTTTTTCATATGGAAAAGGGCTTGTACTTCCTGCCAAATGATTTGTCTTCTTCCAAACCACCTTTGAGGTGTCTTTAAGTGTCTTTATGATGTCGTTATGGGAACGACATAGGAAATATGGCAGCATATTGTTTGTGACACTTGCAACACTTGTAGTCAATATGTGACACTTGTAGACAAGATGCGACACTTACAACACTCGTAATGACGACATTTGCGACACTATCGAAGTGAGTAAATTTGAGGTGTAACAGATTTCCCCCGAAAGTATGAAGTTAGAAGACGATGATGATTGAAGTACTTTGTAGACTTTTTTGAGCAAGGGTATGGATGTAGAGAGATCAAAAAAAGATGCACACAACCATCAAACAAATATTATGAAATGTTTCAAAACCCAAGGCAAGCATACCTATTCTTGAGTGATAAAGACTTTTTAGGTATGGTCGCCATAAAATACACTACGGATCCATAATTATATTGACAAAAGGTATAGCCACTGAAGATACATTGTTGATCTATACTCCTATGACCTGAATTGATCGTATCCATGAAGAATACACAGTGGATCTATGAGATGACAAGACATAGCCATGACCAATACAAAGTGGATCTATGTAACAGTATATGTTTCATAGTTCAAAAGAAAACTCCTTCGCAACCTAGGAAAAGTACATACAAGAGTGATGACTCAACCCAAGGTCTTCTTACCTATCCTAATGTAGTACAAATCTAACCATGTGAATAGATGTCTTGATGTCAAACATGGTAGAAACCACTTGATTAGCGGTCAATGATGTAAACTGTTAACAAGCGTGAGGGAGATCTGTCATAGATTCCCAAGGTACTCTTGTACATTCCAACGAATGTGAATAAATGAGCTGAAGTCAAACATCTATGGAATCATCCGATCAGGGGTCAATTATGTAAACCCATTGTCGAATGTTAGGAGGCCTACCATTGAGGCATGCAAGTCCCAAGGTACTAATTGGTTTCTAAGTCTAGTTCCTGGATAATGTGTTGAAGTCGACGGGAATAGACTCGTTGAAAGAGGGCCTTGATGTATCTCCCATCAACGACACGAAACAGACACAGAGATGTAATTGGTGGATGAAATGAACATGGACTGACATTGGTATTGAAACAGGATATTTGTGATGGTTGACTCTCAAGGAAGTTACTTCCCTTGAAAACTAAGGCACATATGCAGAAACATGACATGGACCAAAACTTGATAATGCAGTGGATGCTGTGACTTTCATCAGGTGACCCAAAGGAGTAAAAACAACTCAAAGGATTGGTTCATTGTAGAGGTTCAGCGGATTAAAATGTGTACAAAGACAAAGTGTCGTGTTCAAGGGCGACTGTAAGAGTTACTGGTAGTGTTCTCAAAAAACTTGCTTGGCTTGCTTCTTTCAATTTTTCCCCCATCCAGATAAATGAGTGTCTCTTTTTTAATTTATGAGCTCGAGGAGGGTAACACATGCTCGATATGACTCACCTTTGGTAAGTCCCTCTTCGTTTATTTAATGAACTAGAAGAAGTAAGGGTTTGGTCCCATACGGGCCCTTCAGTGTATGATCGTTTAACGAGTCCACAGAAGGTAAACTTGGTGGTTTTCATATTTAGAGAGTCTAAAAATAACTTAAAGACAACTCCAATGTTGTCCTTTTTCGTAATGTTAGTCTCGTGAGGCCGAAAAAGAGATAAATTATCACTCGAAAGATGCCCTTTCAAACCTTTTAACGAGTAGAAAAGGAAGCAAGATCACTCGGAAATATTTTCATGTTTACAGAGTCTGAAAAGAGCTCAAAGAAGACTCCAAGGGGTTCCTTTTTTGTTTATCCATGCGAGTCCAAAAAAGTGATAAAATTATACTCGGTTACATTCTCATGTTTTTTCCGAGCACGAGAAAGAACAAAGACTAAGCTAGGTATGCCCCCAACTTGAAATCTAGTGGCTTAACTTCAGAATGATCACCAAATACTAGAGACATTCCCTCCAAGCTTCAATTCATTCACCGACTGTGAGGTTGTCACCAATTTCTCTACTAGGCGGAGAAAAAGGATAAGAGTGGATGAAAAGAAGGTTCAAGAGAGGTGACTGTTTCATTTTTTAATGAACTTGACACAGAAAAAAGAACTATGCTCAGGGCTCTGGGTGCAATCCCCAGAATGTTGTTTCATTTTTTAACGCGATTGCTACAGAGAGGAAAACTATGCTCAAGGCCTTTGTTTCATTTTTAAATGAGATTTCCACAGAGAAGAGAAACTATGCTCGTAGACTCTCCTTGATCATGGCTTCCAAGAGAATAACGCTCTGGAAGGATACCATGTCAAGGGACAAAACTTGATCATGGCTTCCAAGAGATCTTCACTGAGTGGAAGATAATCACTCTGGAAGGAACACATGTCAAGGGTCGTGACAGGTGTAAGGAGATCAGGCTCCAATAGCCCTACCGAAGAAATCACCATGTCAACTACCGGATCCAAATCATCAGAAGTTGAAGGCATGGGAGACGATAGAAAATCGACATCAGGAGGGGAGATAGACTGTATATTTTCCCAAATTTCTTCATGAGGGGGAAGAAAAGAGGATTGATGATGGTTATCATCCTGAGGTAGCTCATCAATGCTCAACATTTCCATGATAGATTCATCTAAGGGAAAAATTGGGGAAATGTAATCAATTGCAGATGGCAATGAACTTAACCGTGACTGCATCGAGGAACTATCGAGTGCCAATAGATGTTGGTCATATGACGAGGGAGAAGCACATTGGATAGAAATGTATGATGTTTCGTCTGGACTAAGTGGCACGGTGTCACCTAGTGCATCGAATTCCAACAGACTAGGTACAATCCAAGGGTTAGATGATTCCAAAGATTGATAAGTCGCGGTTGAAACCATACCGACAGTGAAAATATGATGTGTAGTCGGTGGAAGTGGTGTAGGGAAGGTACCCATGAGGCTAGAATATTTCAGTAAGCCAACACCAACGCTTTCATACGTGATCTTGTGGTCTCCCAAGAAAGGAATATTTTTGGTAGTGGGAGTGCGAGCGTCGGTCATGCAGAAATACAACTGATCAACACTGACAATTTTTCCCTGATTAGGAAATTGTACACATCGAAAGACCGACAAGGAAATGATAGTCATAGAATAAAACCAACTTCTTCCAAGTAACAAGTTGTAATCGAGGGGAGCATCGACCACCTCGACATCAACAGTAACAATTTTTCCACCCAATTGGATGGGTGGGGACTGTAAAATCCCATGGGGATGAAAACCTCACCCATCGAAGGTGCATAAAATCCTTGGGGATTTGTTGAGTGTGGGTGATTTTAAAACTTTCCAACATGCTAAAGACATGACACAAGTTGAGGCTCCCTCATCCAGAATAGTTCGGTGGATTTGTTGATTGTGAACAACAACATCAACTTGAAAAGCAAGTTGGTGGGAGAGTCGAGACGCATAATTTTCCAGGTTAAAAATGATATGGTTGGATGAATCAGGATCAACAGCGCCAATAGAGGCCAAGAGAATTCTACATTGACTAGGGCAGTGTTGTAGAACTTCTAACGCAAACATAGCACATGGTGCTTGAGACAAATCTTCAACAATGTTGTAGTTCTGGGAGGCATGTGAACTAGGATTAAAGGTATCTTTGTGGATAGTGCTCTTAGGAGGGCGTAATATAGAGTCGAACGTAGGTTTCTCAATCTGAAGTGGTCCAGATGGACGAGTAACCAATGGAAGACTAACGGAGGACGGTGATGGATCCGGTAAAGTACCGGTACTGTTAGTGTCTTTTCCTTTGTAAGGGTTACCTGGTGTGTCGTATGTCTTAGAGAGAGTGTTCAAATTAATCCCATTAAACATATAAATATGTGCACTCTTCGAGGCCTCATCATGAGGATGGCTAGAACTGCCTCTAGGAGAGGGGGTTTGAGTAACCATGCATTGTTGTAGTGGAAAAGGCTGAGTAAGCACAGTGGGTTTTGAATTTCCTTGGAAACTTTTGGCCACTTCATTGTGATGTGGACAGTATCGAGTGTAGTGATCGTCACCACAAATGATACACGCGATTTTGAGTTTCCGTTGTGGTTGCTTTTCGGTAGCAGGTGTTTGAGCTTGATTTTTTGGTTGTTCATTGTTATTGGTATTTTTTGATTTATTCTTTGTCTTCTTCTTACCTCCAGATTGTTGTGAAGGGGAATATTGAACTACATTCACCTCAAAGATCTAATTTTGGGGGGAGGTAGAGGAGAGTGTGGTTGATTGGGAAATAGATTGATTTTTTACGGAACCGATAACACCATCTGCATGAGATGAGGATGATGGCTTAGATGGATCGATATTAGCTCGAGCAGCATTCAGAAGAAAATCATACAAAGTATTAGATTGTGAATAAACCAAATCTAAGTATTGATCCTGAGCAATGGATTCTTCCTTGATCACTGCACCACCCATGGTGACATCGCGAGCGATTGGGGGTAAAAGTGATTTAGTAAACCATTTCGCTAATAATATGTCAGGAATGATTACCTTGATCATCCTTCGTCATCATTTCCACTCATGAATATGGTCAGAGATATGCATGGAGTCAGTTTGACAAAGGGAGGTCAAGAGTTTAGTACCCATCTCGTAGTGAATAGGTAGTTGAAAGTGCATGAGGAAAGGCATGGCAAGGGAATTGAAATTATGAAAAGAAGCACGTGGTAGTTCAATATACCACTTTGATGCCGACCCTATAAGTGTTCATGTGAAAATATGAAAACGTACAGAATCATCCATGAGGGAGATTGATGAACACCAAAAATGGAAAGTCATCACATGGTTGTTTGGATCTTCGCCAGATTTTCCTTCAAATTTCGGAATATCAGAAGGAAGTTTAGCTGGAATGACTGGCCAAACTGGTGAATGAAAAATAGGATCATTAGTTAACCAAGACAAATCTGGGAGATCCAGAGTCGCAAGGAAAGGTAGTTGTCGGTTAATTTGCAAATGATACTGGTGTGGCATAGCAACACCGATAGGACTATGAACTGGGTTAGGTGGATAGTTGTAACCAGTAGGTCCTCCTACATACAGTTGTTGTTGGCTAGGATAAGTAGTATTCGATTATGGATGAGAAATATTTGCATAACCCGGTGGGTTCTAAGCATTATAGGCTGGGTGATTTGCTTACCCATAAGGAGGATAAACATTTTTCTCTTGAGGATGGTAAGGAGTAGATGTCAGAGGTGGATACACATTAGACCCATGAGGAGAATAAGGTTGTTGTCCCAGAGAACTCCAGGTGGTGTTTGGGATGTCACCTGGATAAGGTTGTCTGTAAGGTGTTCCGGAAGGAAAAGGATTTGATACTCCTCCTAGTGGGTTATGATACAAGTGCCCCCCAACGTGGGGCTGAATAAAAGTGCCTCCTGAAGATACTCCCCAGGATTATGAAGGGTTTCCATCAAATGAAGGTTTCCCCCTGACAGCGGTGGATTAACGACCGGGATATGACTGGAAAAGGGAGGTTTCCTTCCAGAAGGAGCATGAAAAGGGGGCTATCCCCCGGGAGGGGTAGGCACTCCATAGAATGGTATTCCTCCAAGAAGGAAAGGTTCATTATTTGGTGGTTTCCCTCCAGCCGATTGTATTTGGTTGGTAGGGGTCTGCATTCTTGGGTGAAAATATGTCCCAGCAGGATCCTGTGGAACATGTGGAGCTATAGAGTAAAATCTTGTAAAAACAGGGGTAGGGATCGAAGTGCCTTGGATATGAGTAGAGGTGATGAGTCTAGCATTAGGATGGAATTGTGTTGATGTAACAATAGGGTTAATGACCTAATCGACTGGGTAATTCATGGTTTCACCGGATGGTCCTGTTTCACCAGGAGGGTCATGAGGATGAAAGGGATGTCGAAAGGAGTTGAAATTCTCATAGAGATCGTGTCTCGATGAAGTCCTCCATATAGAACGAGAAGGTGTGGGATTTCTATCTACTGTATTTCTAGGACAAACAGAAGTCCTATACACATCACCAAAGGTTGGTTCTGTGGATCCCATATATGTTTCGGTAAAAATTATCTATGGTAATCGTGGGACCTCTTCGTCTATGACATTCCCAAGGGAGTCTAAATGAAAAAAAAGTGGTTCGAGAGGGTTTTCTGACACAGATGTAGTGTGAGGAGTGGGATTTTCAACCGTAACCAAAGTGTCTTCTGAGTTATCTAATGGAGGAGCAATAACACTTCCAGTATCAAATTGATTTTCTACCACTCCACGGTACTTTTCTTCTGGAGGGTTAGGAGGTAAGGTTTGATAGCCTTCTGGAGGCAGCCCTTCCATCCTACATGATCAACGAAGACCTTTATCTTCTACATGCTCAATTTTGGAGAATAACAGTACACACTGAAAATCTAGGGCCAACTAACAAAAAGAAACAGCATATCCTAATAAAATCTAGGAATCAACCAAGCAAACAAAACTTCTCTCGATGATCGTACTATTTGGTGATGAAATCCAACATTGCGTGATCAAGTCAAGAAGGGGATAGGATATGGTGGAATAGTTACAATGGTGACCTTCTTAATGTACTTTCACCTTGGTGCAAGCTTCCACGCAGTAATTGTGGATTTACCCTCCATGGAGCCTGAGTGAGTTTGACCAATGTTTGTTCTAGGTACAGTGAGACTTCCCTTCACTGTCACCTCATGTAAGTACCTAAGTATTATGGAAACTAAGGACACCAAATCGCAGTCGGCCCCTGGGTGGGTACAGTCGACAGTCCAATCAGAACGTATGGGTAGGATAACAAGTCTGAAATCATTTCAAGATGCTCCCACACATAATCATGGGTATACCTCCAAGTGACCCCCAATATATGAACCGACCACTACAAACAGTTTCCACGGAAGGATAATCTTTATAACTCACCCGAATGCGACCTCATGTGTAACCTCTGTGTGAGAGGGGGATCCCAGAAATCCTATACAACAATTGGATTTGACTCTCCCTATCTCAGGATACTAATGTTTGTTTTGAAAACTTTGGAGAGTTGTACTCACAGCCTAATCCAAAGTGCTAATCCTAGTCTAATGTTGGTGGAATATCCTAAGAACAAAAAATGTTTTAGATAACTTTTAATCAGCATTGATTGTATGGTTGTTCTTTACTCAAAGGGTGTATGACAATGAAACTGATGGTATGCTGACTCAAATCCCAAAAAATGCACAAGAAGATGATAAGCAATCTTGTCTTTTGATGAATGGCTATTAAGGGAAAGAGAGAAAGTTGTTTTCACTATCAAACACTAAGATGCAATTTCCTTATACAAGTGTTTCTCAATGAAATCCAATGCAATGCTAAAATTTAAGAAATGCCTTCTAATATCCAAACCAATCACTAAAATATGTCCTTTTGTTTCTATGTGAATGATAATCAGATGCAAGACTTCTAAATGCCAATCAGACTTCAGGATTAAACAGTCAGAAGCAAACCTCACAAAAAACAAAGACACACTCTCATCGTGAAATAGAAAAGAAGAACAAAGATAACCAAATTGTAAACAAGAACCAAAACCTCAAACAAAAGAGAAATGATGGAAAGTTTACCTCAAATATCAAATGAAATGTTCACAGACCTTTGGATTTCCTCGCAAAAGTTTTCACTCAATCAGATAAAGGAGAAGAAAACAACAAGTTTACTCTAGGTCAGCAAAGACAAAGAGTGGCTTCAAGGCAAGGAAAGAAGATGTCAAAATCAAAAATAAAAGAGAATGAAATCTTAGAAAGAAGGGTGTTTGAAAGCCAATATCAAAATGGACTAAGAGTATAGGACCCTGAGCAAATGCCAAAACCCAAAAATAGCTTCAAAAAATGAAAAATTTGGAGAATTTCTCACAAAAAATGGGGTAGCGCTCCCCCAAAAGGGCACACAGAGCGCTCCAATACTTTGTGGAACACTGTCAGGGAGTGCCAACGCCCTGGTGCTAAGAGTAGGGGAGCGCTCTACTCCAAAAACTCAGAAAAGTGTCCAAAAACTCAAAAAATGAAGGAATTTTAGTCAATCAGAGTGATCCTGATGACATAATGAGGCAATCAAACCAATCTAAGAATCAAAAAGACAATGTCAAGAAGATAAAATCAGTGGGAAAAGGGCCAAAACAAGATCTAGGAATCGGAGAAAAACTCAAAGCTCCTCCCCAGTGGAGTCGTTAATTTCTGTTGTAGGAAAATCTCCCTATGGACAGGTAGATTTCCTCTTGAGAGCTAGACCCTTAACTCTAAGACAAAAAGTTCTTAACATGGACACTGACTTCCTTTTAGATCTAATCAAGCTGATTAATGAAAGAGAAGGATGAAGGTATGTACCTTATGAACATCATTTGTCCCTGCAAGGTCTAGGCTGAGATTCGATCTTGAGCTCCTTGGTAGGTCCTGCAAGACAAACAAAAGTACAAAAGACTTCCTACTCTACTGAGATTAGCTCAAACATAGATCCATCTACTACAGACAAACTTATATGGAACAAGTACAAGTTTGAAAGAAATAGGACAAGCATTGATTATATTAATGAGAACAAGTAAAAGTACTTACAATCCTTTGAATGAAGGTGCAACAGCTTCTTCCATTTCTCCTTGTCCAACCCCTTTAATCAATCAATCTCCACTGATAGATTTGATGGCATCTCACTCATGAGATCATAAGTTTGATGTAATTCTCCAACTTCCTTCTGCATGTAATGTACCCTTTCACCATGACAAAACCTTGGAGAGGTCCAACTACTTGAGATATCTTTGGGATAGGTTGAGGATTCCTCTCCTTCAGTTGAGGATATTCCCTAAAATCATGGCTTGACCATATCCTCGAATCCAACCACCTTCAAGAATTGAGGGATTCTTCTCTAATTTCCCTCAACAAACTCAAAAATTTCTGAATATGGGGTAGAGCTCCCCCATAAGGGTGCATAGACTGCTCAAATGCTCCCCCAGAGAGGCCTAGGGAACGCTAGCACTCCCTGACAATGGGTAGGGGAGCGCTCCTCCACAAAAATCAATTTTTTTATGGTTTTTCCAATGGCAAAGGGCTGGTACCTCCTGCCAAATGATTTTTCTTCTTCCAAACCACCTTTGAGGTGTCTTTAAGTGTCTTTATGATGTTGTTATGGTAACGACATTGGCAATATGGCAGCATACTGTTTGTGACACTTGCAACACTTGTAGTCAATATGTGACACTTGCGGACAAGATGTGACACTTACAATACTTGTAATGATGACACTTGTGACACTATCGAAGTGAGTAAATTTGAGGTGTAACAACATGGGAGATGATTTTCTCCACCTTAACAAACACATCATTGACTACTTCAAAGTTGCAGGTGTCTCTGAATAATGTCCAATATCAATTGAAGTTGGAAAATATATCCTCGTTGGCCAAAGACAATAAGATCAAATCCCTAGAAGAGTTAGTTTTAAATATTGGATATGATCCATCAAATGTCAAGCAAACTAGAGAATTACTCAAGAAGAAAAAATATGATATATCCTCCTTGAGAAATCAACTGAAACTTCCAGCCACTAAGGATTCACAAGAAAAATAAATGGTTAAAAGTGAAGGCCAAAAAGAGGAGATGCTAAAGATGATAATGGAGTAGAATGCAGAGATAAAAGAGATGGAGGATGAATTAGACAAATTGGTCAAAGAGAAAGAACAGAGTGTGCAGATGGTTATTATTCCATTAGAGGCAGTTCATCTCATAGGAGTTAGTACAGCAGCAGCCACAACAACAATGATTCCATCATTCATTCCAATGAAGGTTCCATATACTTCTGAGAAGCTGGTGAAGTCTATGAAATATATGTCCCTTCAAGGGGAGGAAATCATAAAGTTGCAAGAAGAGGTGAAAATCCTCCAAGACCTTAAGTCCATGTTCCAATCTAGCTATCATGCATAAATGCATAAAACTCAAAGACTCAGTCAACAACTGCAGAAGTTGCAGAAGGAGACTGTCATGGCCAAGACATTATTTGAGGCCAAGGAAAACATATGGATGGATATCAACAAGTCCATGGTAGAGATATGTCCATTCATACAAATTATTTTTGAGCAACATGAACTAGTACAGAAGGCAAGAGAAGCCATTGAAAAATTCATAGAAGAGTTAGGAGAAAACTCTACAGAGGCCATTGAGCTCATCAGGTTCCTCAACCCTAAGAACAAGTAGGAGTTGTATGCATTGGAGATTGAATATAGAACAGAAAACATCCTTGAGGTCAAGAAAGTCTTGACCAAGAAAGGATTGATGCTACAACTGGAGGAGAAAGCTCAGGTAATGGACATTGGAGTGCAGATATTTTTCATCAAGATTGAATCACTTCACAAGAAGGGCCTCCCTGGACTGCTAGTAATAAATGATAAGCTCATCACTCTATCATATTACAAGAAGAAGATCAATACAGATGCAAAGGATGGATCCAAATTTGCAGGTATATAGGGAAGCATTAGGGACAAGGCTTTCCTAGAAACATTACAATTGGACCTGAGCATCCAACATGAGATAAAATACATTTTCATCACAAATCCCACTTTTTCCAAGTACACTGAGATGGATGAGATATACAAAAAGTTACTCAAGGTTTCCATCCATAGTAAAAAGAGATGGGAATATTTGTGTTCTTTACTTGAGTAAAAGTGATATGGAGTTTTGAGTCAGCATGGAGCAGACAGACAAGTCAAATATTATGAGTCAACAATTGCTTCCACAAAATCAGCACCAAGGATCCGAATAGATCAACATCATTCCTATATTTTGTAATTTAAGATATAGTTAGTTAGATTTTTTATCCATAATATCTTTTTCATTTATGACAATATCAGATGTAAACTATTGTATAAATACGTCTTCCTTCGAAGTATTGAGGGTTGATTTTTGCACCCAAGGAGCTATTTTGTAATCTTTTCAAAAGGATCAACCAGTAATAAAACAGACCAATTTACAGGATTCTTGTGTCAAATTGTTGATGTTTCTCTTTCTCTGTTAAATTTTTTTCTATTCTTTGTAATCACTTATGTTTTTATATTCTAATCATTAAAAGGAAGTCAATAGAACATAATTTATCTTGCATACTCTATTTATGGTCTTTTAATGGTCTATATGTTATTCATCTGATATTAAGCAAGGAAATTATTAATTGATTCTTTACTTGATTGACTTTCTCACCTTTGTTTTCCTATCCATGTCATTTAATCTTAACAGATCCAACAGTTTTACTATCTCTCCCTGTGAAGAAAACCTCATAAAACACTGCATCTAATTTTGATATTTAATACAGACCCCATATCCCAATGGAATTTTAATGCATTTATTCAACCAACTTTTATAAACAAACAAACAAACTCAGACTATCTTAACTAGCCTAATATCTAAAAACCTAAACAAATCTAAGTCATACAGAGATATCCCTCTCTGAAATTGGTGGGGCTACATCCCAATTTTAAAATTGGTTTTGATAAGTTACCTCTGTCAATTTCTTTTACCCTTGACAACCTATGGGAATTACAGAGTGATAACAAGGTGAACTCACGACCATTGTCTGATCGAAGACATTTTCTTTTTGTCACTGTTTCATTTTCAACAAGGGTTTTAAAATCTTTGAATTTGTTAAGTGCTTCTGATTTTTCCTTGAGAAAACATACCCAAGCCATTATAGTAAAATCATCAATGAACAGCATAAATTAGGACTCTCCTTGCAAACTCTTGGACCTTTTAGGTCCACAAAGGTCGGTGTGAACAAGATATAAAGTTTTTGAGGTTGAGTATTCTTTTGTTTTGAACCTTATTCTAGTTTGCTTCCCTAGTTGACAATGTCTACACATGGGATTTGAGGGCTTTGTGATATTTTGCAAGTTTCTTCCCCAAGATTGTTGAATTTCACTAAATTTTCAAAGTTAATGTGCCCCAACTTTCATCTACTAAATTTGTATGGCATTCCTCATTCATTTTTTCATTTAGTATATATACATTCTCAGGAGTTATAGGAGCAGTACCAACCAATTTTCCTGAGTCCTCTCTCCTAATCTCACATTTATGGGAATCAAAGATGAAAATGTGCCCCCGGTCATAGGTTTAGCTAACACTTAATAGGCTAGCTTTAAGTTTTTCAACAAGCAACACATCCTTGGATTTGTCTTTTCCCAAACTCGCAGTACCTTTCCCAAGTATGTTACCTAAAGCATTGTCACCAAATGTAACTTTACCCTTTTGTTTCTTTAAGTTCAAAAACTTTTCCTTGTTTCCTGTCATATGTTTTGAGTATCCAGTGTCAACATACCAGAGATCTTCTTTATCTTGGGCTTTCAAGGCAATAAGACATTCCTCTTTTGTTTTTTTCTTTCCAAATATTTGTTTGCTCTCTAATGAACTTTGGTTTTTCTGAGACTTCCATTAATCTGCAATTACTTGCTTTATGTCCATAATTATGACATCTGAAGCATTCTAAGTTCCCTTCTTGTCGAGGTGCAAAGGAGTTATAATTTATGCTTTTAACTTGATCTATTGTTTGGTTATATTTAAGGTTGTAGTTCTTAACCCTCAAGTTTTTCCTTCCATATGCTCTACAATTCATAGCTTTGTGTCTGAAATTAGAGCATGCAAATCAATAACAAAATAAAATGTGAGGATACTTGTTTTTATAAACCTTCTTTGGTGTTGTCTTATATTCCTTCTTGATGGGTGGAAGTAATCATCTGGAGTTCTGATCATTACTTGTCTTTTCTTCATCTTTCTTCTTGAATTTACTGAGGAGAGAAACTGCATAATATTTTGAGTTAACTTGGTTTTCTTCTTGAGAATAACATACTCCATTTTTTTTACTTGAATCCCTTTGTGTGGTAATAATCTTATCTAATATTTTAGAGCTATTTTCATATCTTGTTTGAATAAGTTTTGCATCAAGTTATTTTCTTAGGTGAACTAATTATGCCTCCATTCTTTCACAGGTTATCTGTTTCTCTTTAAGAGACTTTTCCATAATTTCTTCCATCCTATTTGCTTCTAGGATTTGGTTTTTCAGGTTTCTCATGAGTTTCTCCATCTCTTTTTCTTTATGTTCATGTTTTTCCTTTTGTTCAACTACAAAACTTTTCAGTGGTCTATATATGTTTTTGTATCTTCTTAATTCATCCAAGGCACTGAGAAGTTCTTCTTCCATATTAACCTATGCTTCATATTTTGAATCTTCCTCGTGCTCAATTTCTTATATCTCATTAGGTTCTTCAATAACTAGAAATAGGACTTCATCATCATCATTGTTACTAGACTCTGATGAACTGTTGTTTTCTTCTTTTGAGTAAAACTTATTTTTCCCTTTGTAATACTTTTTCTTCTAGTTGGGTTTTCCCTTCTTCTTCTATTTTTTATTTGTGTCTTCTTCATATTCAAGGTCCTCCTTGGGATAGGGACACTTGGCTGTAAAGTGGCCAATCTTTCCACAATTAAAAGATTTAAAAGGAATATTTCCTTTGTACCTCCCTGATCCTTTTTTAAGTTTTTTAATAAAATTGGCTTCTTCTACATCAGATTCTTCATGATGGTTGGGCTGAGGTTTTTGCTTCTGATTTTTTGTTTTCTTGATCACCTTGAAATCTGTCTTAGCTTTTGGGAGGCTCTCATGACCTAATATTAACTCATAGGCTGTGAGGATTCCATACAATTCATCCATGGTGAGTTGATATAGATTCTCTCAATCTTCAAGAGTGGACACTTTAGGATTATACAACATAGGTAGTGTTATTAGTATCTTTTCAACTAACTCATTGTCTGGCACATCTACTCCCAAACTTATGATTGCGTTAACAATATTATCAAATCTTTCGAATATGAGATATTTTCTTCATCCTTCATTTTTAGACCTTCATATTGTACTTTGAGAGTCTGAAGTTTGGCCCTCTTTACCTTGGAATCTCCTTGTTGGCACAGTGGCAAACCCAGGGTTCAGCTCCAAAAGCGCACCAAAAATCCCTAACCACTGGCCCTTTCGGCAACACCTGCAAGGAAGATGCAATCTCACCCAAAGTTTTTATGGGGGGTTGCAAGACACAGATGTCTACAACCAAAGGGAATACAAAGTAGATCCAATACAAGAACAACATGGCATCTAGATATCAGTTATCAAATTAGTCCTACCTTGCACATTTATCTGTCATATCTAATGTGGTAATGGAATAACAGTATATCAAGAATAAGAGAACACCACATCAATCACACACAACACCAAGATATATGTGGTTCACCCTCTCCCTAAGGCTACGTCCATAGAACTATGCTTTATAATATATTAAGATGAAATCATACAGTTCTTATATGTGCTCTTAGATAGAATATCTTCTCTCTTTATCTCTTCTCTCTTCTCTTTGTCTTCCTTCCCTGTGCACCCAGATGCAGGGTTGATCTTCGCACCGAGATGAAGATCTTACAGACTTCCCTCACTACTCAATTCTTCTCTCTCTCACTATAATAATCACTCATAACAATAACAACTTGGGACTCTTCCCTGACCCTCTTCCCTCATCTAGGTTCTTATTTATACATTAAAATGACTCACCGACAGCCTTAGGCCAAAGCTTAAGTGTCAAAACCCTAGATACAAAAACCCTAGGTCTCTAAAACCCTAGGTCAACTTGACTCGTGTTTTCAAGGCTTCGCCAACCTGTCTTTCCTTCCTTCTTATGCGGTGCTCCAAAGCATTCAATGGTGGATTTTTTCACTTGTTGAGTTGTCCACGATCCATATTCCTTGTTGATTTGTCATCCTTGATCTCCTTGTCCAACGGCTTTCTTTCTCTTACTTTGCTCCATCTTTTCTTCTCTTCTACTCACTTGTATTTCCATATAACTCAATAAATCGTATAGATATTAACCCATTAGCTAGGACTAACAACAATCCATTTAAAATTCAAAATGCATAGTGCATCATATTAGTATAGTCTAGTTTCTTCTTTTTGCACTTTGTCATAATTTTTTTTATCTCTTTTCAACTGCTCTTATATATTATTACTAACATGTATCTTATGCAAGTGTCATAGTAATGAATCCAAGAACAGATAGCAAGGGTAACAATGGATAACATAGGTCATCATAACATGAAATTTAGATCCTAGAGCAACAAAAACACATATAACATGCCTTATTCATCATTCATTTGTCGCAATTAGAACCAACACATAATAGACCTTATCCATCACCAATAAAACCAAGATTTCATCAATCATGTAGAACTTTGTAGCAGTGTCGAACAGTGGCATAACATGAAATAAGAGCTAGATCTGATCTCCCAATATACAAGGGGGTCCCACCGACTAGTATTATATTCTTGTTGGCTTATAGTAATAGGCTTTAGCAATACTTTGAGGGAAAAAATCCTCGTTACGATTTTAATCGTCAATGGGAGCTTTGCACATCTCCTCTTTAAGTTGTCCAAAAGCTTGAGTTGCCTCTAAAATCCATGAAAAATCATCCTTCTTAGTTAATGTCACTAAAGGTGCTACTATTCTTCCATAGTTTTGAACAAACTTGCAGTAGTAACCTGTCAAACCCAAAAATGATCTAAGATTATTCAATATTTTGGGAATCGTCCAGTCCATCATGCCCTAAATCTTGTTAGAGTCTACCTTGAAACCTTCATGAGTACAATATGACCCAAATACTCTACTTCCTTCATCCCAAAGAAACATTAGGATGGTTTGGCATATATTTATTTCTCCTTTAGTAGTTGTAGAACCTTGTCAACATGTAGAACATGATCCTCCCAAGACTTGTTATGGATTAGTATATCATCAAAAAATACTAACACAAATTTCCAATGGAAGGTCTTTAAAATGGAATTCATCAACCCTTGGAATGTGGAAGGTGCATTCATAAGGCTAAAAGGCATGACCAAAAATTCATAATGGCCTTCATGATTTCGGAATGTTGTTTTTGGGATATCTGCTTCTTTCATTCTAATCTGATGATACCCTAAACAGAGATCCAACTTTGTGAAGTATATTGTTCCATGTAGTTCATCTAACAATTCATCAATGACGGGAATGGGAAACTTATCTTTAATAGTGATCTTGTTGAGCTCTCTATAATCTGGACACATACACCATTAGCCATCTTTCTTTAGTACCATTACCACCGATCAAGAGTAAGAACTTTGGCTAGGTCTAATAATTCTAGCCTATAACATTTCTTCAATCATACGCTCAATTTCACTCTTCTGGGCATAAGGGTATCTATAAGGATTGATGTTAGGAGGAACACTCCCAGGAATTAGGTGAATATCATGATCATGATTTAGAGTGGGTGGAAGACCTCTGGGAATATCTTCAAATACTTTGGAATTCTTATCAATGATCCCTTGGAAATATAGAGGAATAGATGGCTTAGATGTTTGAACATATAGTGAGCATAGTTGTACAATTACACCATGATGCCCCCTTTTTAAATAATTTTTTCATGCCATTAGAGCTTATCACCTTACTACATTTCCTTGTGATACCCCTTCACTCAATTTCCTTTCCTTCCAATGAAAATTTCATGAAAAGTTATTGGAAATTAAAATCCATTGTTCCCAATGATTATAACCATTGGACTCCTAGTACGACATCAGCACCACTCATGGGTATAGAAATAATTTGACTATTCATTACATATTCCCCCATAGTAATATTGATCTTATGGAATTTTCCTAAACAATTGATAGTTCCTCCATTTGCAATAATTACTTGAAACTCTAGCACTGGATATATAAAACACTTGAGAGCTTTGGCTAATTTATAGTGAATGAAATTATGAGTACTACCAGAATAAATTAGGACTATTACCTTATNGATATTGAGGGTTTGAGGAGAGCTAATTACAGCCAATGCATTACATGATATCGTGGGAATCAACTCTTCAAAATAAATCTCTTCTATGTTTTCATCTAGAAATGGTTCGTGTTCTTGTTCTTGTTCCTCTTCACAATATATGTAGAATAATTTATTCTCACTGCACTTATGTCACTTACTATACTTGTTGTCACAATTAAAGCATAAACCTTTTGATTTTATTTCCTCCAATTGTTGAGGTGTCAACCTTTTAGGTTGAGTTGTTTTAGAAGAAGGAACATTATTCTCTCAATAGATGTTAGGAGTGGTCCTTCCTATATTTTTACTTTCGACATTTCTTGCCACCCTGAACGCATTCTCCAATGATTTTGGTTCCCAAAGGCGAACCGCATGTTGAATGCTATCCTTTAAATTTCCTATGAATACATCAATCATGTGCTCATCTGGAATATATGTTACCTTTATATTCAATATTTGGAATTTCTCAATGTGCTCCGCAATTGAACCCTTTTGCTTAAGATTTATCAATTGGCTAAAGAAGATATTACTCCTTGTATCCTCATAGTGTGCTATCATTTCTTCTGTTAAAATTGTCCAAGTGACAAGTGATTTGCGAGAAAAAATTCATCGATACCCCACAAATTGATTGGGTTCTAAATATAAGGAAGCAATTCGTACCTTTTGTGTGTGTGGCACATCATGTAATCAAACAAATGCTCCATATAAAGTATTCATGTGATTGGATCCTTTCCATCAAACTTCCTCATATCAATCTTAGGAAAGTGGTTGGTCTTCAACCCAAAGTTGGAGTTTCTCCAATATTGATTCATCTTCCTTGTGTCCTCATCATGAATTTCATGGGATACATTTTCTTTCAATTGGCCTCTCTATTAGGAAGTTTTTCAATCCTTCCATGATCTCCCTTTTTAAACCATCCATATTAGTATCCATTATTGCCTCCAACTTAGATTCAGTTGAACACATGATCCCTTGTAGTTCATCTTTTGTTATTGTCTTTTGTTGTAAATCATTTATGTGCCTGTGCATTTCTTCATCTTCATCAAGAGTCCAAGTAAGACTATCTGAAGGATTATTTGGTGTAACATTTCCCTTTTTCGATGGCATGTTGGTCAAGTATCACTTTTAAACCTTGATTTTGAAGTGGTTTTGCTAGACGATATTTCTTTTGTTGTATCTCCAAAATTTCGTCCCTTATGGGTTTGAAATTTTAGTTATGTAGCTATCTGATACATCTTCTCTACAATTCCATAGTTCTGATCAAAATTGGATGTGCCAAGTGGAAGTTATGGTAACTTCTCCACACCTTGCTGATATTTTTCCCTTCCAAGAGAGCATACTCGTAAAGTGTGCCAAGAGAAAAATATATGATATTTGATTCCAAAAATTGCACCAAAAATACTACAGACTATCCACTGTCCAATGCAACTAATCTCACTTAATTTGGATACTCACTGAAGAAGATATCATTGTTTTACCTGGAACACTTGTTTGAGACTAGTTAATATGACTAGTCAACTACCCTATTGTACACAGGGTGTATCTACAAAAGTAGGATGAACCGGAATCTGAAACTTTTATTACAACTACCTTGATAATTTCTCTAAATATCCTCTGAGTTTCAGGGTCTGAAATGTCACATAAAAACATTTATAACCAAAATTTCGTGATGGATAAATTCAGGATGATTCCAGAACCATATCTTACATAGGCTATATCTATGAAAGTGTAAGGCCTCGGGAGATGAAATTTGAATCCCAAGTGTTATCACATAAACATGTAAGGAGGTGTTTTGGTGAAAAGAATGATAAGAAGTGGGTTGAAAAACCCACTTATCCTAAGTTTTGGTGCGAAGGTGCACCATTCTAAAGGGCAGGATGATCTGGATGGCCAGAGTTGGAGCACTCAGATCTCTAGTCAAGGTTTAATTCCTGACCCCCTTCATCGTTATGCTTTTAATCGAGGGGGATCTGATATGAGAGTGCACAGGTTTGACCAACTGATATTGGAGCGCTCATATCTATGGAGCAGGTTCCATTCCGGACCCCCCCCCCCC
>ML797892.1:439944-465642 GCA_009831015.1 Picea engelmannii
CGCTCTCACCTCCTATCACCATTTGTCTCCTGCTTCACCTCTCTCTTCTGCTTGTCACATCCCCACTCCCCTCCCACCCTTCACAACCGTGCACCTATCCTCCACTCACCCCTGCATCATTTCCCTTTCTCTTCGTCCCTCTTATCTTCCAACACCTGTTTCTCCTCCTCCAGGTCACCCATCCTAGCAATGTGGTTTCCCCATTTGTCAATCACGTACCCCGACGTCTTCTTGCTAGCCTTGTCATGAACTCCCTAAGAAATTCCAGATGGAAAAATGAAAAGGCCTACACATCCTTCATATACAGAGTTGAATGGGGCCTTACCCGATATCAATGAAGTAGTTTTTGAAGTAGTTGATGGTGGTTGGACATCATTTCCACCATAAATGGAAAGTCCAGAAAAGGACTATAGTTTGTCAACTCATGAGCAAACCCGTTCTGGAGCGCAATTGCGTCTGACCAAAGTTCACGACGGACCAAATATTGCATGCGCAGTCTGTCAGGAAGCATGCAGACATAATGCCTTCAATGAATTGACTAGAACTTGCTATTGTGGTTCTGCTTGGAGTATATACAAGAATTTTTGTCATTTTTGTAAGGGTCGATGGTCGAGATAGGCTCCCGCAATGTAAAGTTTTCATGAAGTATTGGTTTTCCTGGTTATCCAATTATATCTAAGACTTCCTGTTTAATGAAAGTCAACTTCCCTCCATCTCTCTGTAAACATTGTTTTAAGACACTTGATTGGAAGATCCAGTCGAGGGTGATTGTGTTGTTGTGATGTATGTTTGATCATGATAGTATTTTTACCAGTTTTAAATCAAGTTTTTGTATTATCTCTTCCTCTTCACACTGAGTAACTCAGAATTGGAGGATCCAATTGAGTTGTTACAGCATCATTGTGATGAAGTTTTGATCACCGTTTTGTTGTAACTGTGTCACTTAGGCACATTTTCAGTGTCTTGTATTTCTTCTCCAAGTTGTTGGAAGGCCTGATGCCCATAGAAGTCTTGTTCATATTTCTCACCAAGTATTCCCTCTGCTCATTTTAAACTCAACTTCCTGATTGAAGTTAGATTAGGACCTCACCCGCTCGTGCATGCCTGGCCTATTTTTCTAAGTCAAAATGATATTCTCCTGGGTCTGCGCCCATTTGATCACCCTAATTTAATTATCGTGACATATAAAATTGATGGGTATCACGAGGTGACTTCTGGTGCTAACATTTCTGGCATCCCTGCCGGGGACGAAGTTGACGATTTTCCTCGGGATTGAATGACATTGAGCCTCTGATTCTGAAGGTGCATCAGGCATCAGAGCCCCACAATATTGTTGATGTGCACCTAGTGACTCCATTGTGATGAATCCACTGCAGTGAACCTATTTTTTTAGTTGTGGCTTCCAGAGTCAAGCATACAAGGTCTACCCCTCAGTTTACCTTGACAACACCTAAAGCAGATCCATAGAATCTTATCAAAAATGGAAAGGCTCCTAGATAAGGAGCTTCAACTGTTGAACCAGGTATTTCTGATAGTTCTCATTGTCCTCTGTTAGAAACTCCATTATCTCTTTCTCATTTTCCTATCATACCTCTTGTTGGAGTTTCTTGTTTGTTAAATTTAGGGAGTGTTCCTATTGAGTTTTCTCATCCTAGTCTTGGATTAGAGGGAGAGAGATTTATCACTCCTATATCCCCTAATGTTGCAGCCTGGTATAGACCCAGGAATTTAGAAGATTTCCCTACCCCAGGCTTTACCATCCCTCCTCCTCTTATTGTCACTATTGTTGTGCTCACACCAACCTCTGTTTCCCCTAGCCCAGTAGCCTTCTCTTCAAATCCTTTGATGTTTCCTCTTCCTCTTGCAAGATCAGTTCTGGATTCCCCTCTTCGAACTCCTTCTCCTCCTAGTTCTCCTCCACCTAATATCCCTATGGTAGGTTCTCATCCCCCTATAAACAGAATGGATGCCATAGTGGATGTAAGGTATGCCCCTCTAGTCCTACCTTAGCCAATGAATCCTCTCCCTGCTAGAGATTATTTGAAGTATATTCCTAAGTTCACTGGAGAGGAGGACGTAACTTCTGAAGAGCACCTTGTTTCCTTTTATAGTTATGCAGACAACCTGAACATAGAAAATGAAGATGTTTGGATGAGAGTCTTCGTCCAGAGCCTAGATGGTGAGGTTAGGAAATGGTTTAGGGGACTGACCCCTGGATCTGTTGTTGGGATTGAAGATCTATATAATTCCTTCTTGATACAGTGTGGAGATAAGAAAGACTTCATGTATTATATGACATAGTTTGGGTCCTTAAAAAGGAAGGAAGGAGAGTTTGTCTCTGACTTCTCCAAAAGATTCAATAAGATGTACAATAAGATCCCTGCTGAAATAAAACCATCAGAAGCCTCCACCAAAATCACTTATGCTAGTGCCTTTGACCCTAATTTTTTCCTCCTGCTCAGAGAAATAAGAGCTACTTCCTTAGCTGACATACAAGATCCAGCCCTGGAAGTTAATCGGCTCAGAAGAAAATCTAAAAGAGACAGGGGAAGAGGGAGATCTGAGGCCTAAACCTCTGCTTATCCTATAGCTCACCCTCAAGTAGATGAATTGAACAAGATGGTAAATTCTATGTCTAAAGATATGGAGAAAATTAAAATGGAGGGGAAGCAGACATAAAGAAATCCACAAAACATTGAAAACAGAGGAAACTCCAGAAGGTCGAACAACCATGCTCCTCAGATTATGCCAAGGGAACAAAGGAACAAAGATAGGGATGATCAGAGGATTCAAACCCCTCTCCAAAACAACCTGGTTGATGATGAAGAGAAGGAGGAAGAGGAGTTAGACCCTGAAATTCATTGTATTGAAGACACCTCCCCTTTTCCCCATTTGACTCAATCTGCATATAAAGAATCCCTCATGAACAGTCAAATAAATGAGCTGAGTGAAAGAGGGAAAGATAGTAGTAGCCCCAATAAGTATAGCCTCGGGTCAAAAAATAAAGGAGGGAAGTCTGACATCCTTGAGCAGCCTCTCATAATAGAAAATCCTACAGCAAACATTGCCAAGGAAAAGAAAACTCATAATCTCTCGTCGATAGCCAAAGACCCTGTCTCATAGGTGAGATAAACTCTGAGGCCTCCTTCCTCCTTTAACTTTGAGCATGAAATCCAAAGAATCAGAATCCATGTCCCCCTTTCAGAGTTAGTTAAACATGAAGATTTCAAAAGAACCCTCTCTAAACTGCTGTAGTCCGAGCCACCTTAGCTTTCCATAGACTCAGTGAATCTCCAAGATGAAAAGTCCGCAGTCATATTAGGCCCTATGGTAGAAGACAGAGAGGATTCATCCCCTCCCTTCTACACATCCCTGAACATACATGATAAGGTGTTGCATAATTTCCTGATGGATTCAGGGGCTTCCCATAACCTCATGCCTAAAATAGTTATGGAAGAGCTCGATCTGGAACTAACAAAGGCCTATCATGATTTGTACTCCTTCAATTCAAGGAGGGTGCAATGTCTTGGAGTCATCAAAGACCTGGTGGTAACCGTGTTTCAGCTACCCATGAAGAGTGTGGTCATGGACATTGTGGTAGATGATGTTCCACCCAAGTTTGGCATGCTATTGTCAAGATCTTGGATAAAAAGTCTTGGGGGAACATTACAAATGGACCTAACATATTCTACCATCCCAGTCTTTGGGGGGGGAACATATAAGATTGTATAGAGAGGCTCAGCTGGCTTACACTATTAGTGATGAGGCATACCCCACCAATAATCCCATCTTTTCCCTTGATATTGATTTGGGATCCAGCTTGTTGCATCTTACTAACACCCCTGAGGCTCCTCTTCAACTCATAAAGCATCCAATTATCCCACATGAAGATTCTTCCCCACTTACTTATGTGTGGAAAATGTTCTTTGATGGAGATTCTTTTAAAGATGGTGATGGAGTTGGGGTATTTTTTGTTTCCACTACTCAAGAGACCATATCTTTGTCATACAAGTTAGAATTTGAAGCTACCAATAATGTGGAAGAATACGAAGCTCTTGTTTTGGGCTTAAGGGCTGCAAATGACATGGGGATTAAAGAAATAACTATGTTTGGTGATGCTGAGATGATCATTCAGCAGATCAAAAATGTTTATCAGGCCAAGCACCATTGTCTTAGGAGTTACAAAAATGAAGCCTGGTACCTCATTGACAGTTTTTTCCTAGCTTTCAATATATCATTTATTCCAAGAGGAGAAAACATTGTGGCTGATTCCCTGGCTACTTCAACGAGTGGTTTCAGAGTCCCTCTACCACCTAAGCTCGGGTATGATACATAAGTAAGATGCAGGCCCTCAATACCTGACAATGTCAAGCATTGGAAGGTTTTTTAGGATGATCTTGAAATCAAAAAATTCCTAGAGACTATTGAGGAGTTTTCAGCATTGCACATTGATCAAGACCCTGCTTCTGAAGTCAACCCTTATACTGATAATCTTCTGAACAAGATTGTTGATCATCATATTGTTCAACTACCTAGAAATCACATTCCAAAAAGACTGGTTCCTTTGGAAAAGATTTTTGATAGAGATGATGTAGCAATAAAGCGCCAAATGTCAAAAGATAATGTTGATACAACTAAGTGTAACATCGGCATAGAAGAGGATCCAAAGTTTGTCAGGTTGTCAAGTAGCTTGACAAGAGAGAAGAGGGTTGAGTATGTTAAACTATTAAGGGACTTCACTGATGTTTTTGCTTGGACCTATGAAGATCTCAAGACTTATGACACAGTTGTCATTGAGCATAAGATTCCCCTGAAAGAGGAAGCCAAGACATTTAGGCAGAAGCTAAGACAAATCAATCCTATGTTGATTCTTGTCATGGAGAGAGAATTAAAGAAGTTGTTGGATTCCCAAATCATAGTCCCTTTGAGATATTCTAAATGGGTGGCCAATATGGTCCCAATGAGAAAGAAAAGTGGAGAAATTAGACTTTGTGTCGATTTCATAAATCTGAATAGGAGCTCAAAGAAGGACAATTACCCCTTACCAAATATGGAACATATATTACAAAGGGTAATTGGTGCATCAAGGATATCTATGATTGATGGATTTTCGGGCTACAATCAGATATCAGTCCTACCTGAGGACAAAGAAAAAACATCCTTCGCCACTCCTTGGGACAGATTCATGTATGCCAAAATGCCCTTTGGATTGATGAATGCAGGGGCAACATTTCAGCAAGCCATGGACATAGCTTTCATTGGGGAGAATGATCAGTTTGTGGTGATCTATTTGGATGACATAATAGTGTTTTCTAGATCTGATAAAGAACATTGTCATCATCTGAAGAAGGTCTTCTTGAAGTGCAGAAGGTTTGGCCTTTCCTTAAATCCAAAAAAATCTATGTTTTCCATGAAGGAGGGAAAGTTGTTGGGGCATATAGTATATATTGAGGGAGTAAGAATTGATCCCAGCAGGGTGGAGGAAATCCAAGCCTTATCACTCCCAAGGTCCAGAAACCAGGTTCAGTATTTCCTGGGGAAGATTAACTTTCTAAGGAGGTTTGTTTCAAATTTTGTTGAGTTGTTGAAGCATATTACAACCATGCTCAGGAAGGGGAATGAAGTAAAATGGATTGTTGAACCCAGGGAATCCTTTGACCAAATCAAAAAGGCATTGACTGAGGCACCTATGCTTATTAGTCTTGATTATTCCAAGGACTTCCTGATCTTTTCTTTTGCTTCCTTTGATACAATGGTTGTTTTTCTACTACAGAAGAATGATGCAGGGCTTGAGCAGCCTATCTCCTTTTTTAGCAAAGCCCTAAGGGATGTTGAGATCAGGTATGACATTATGGAAAAGTAGTCTTGTTCCTTGGGGAAAGCTCTCAAATATTTCAGAGTCTATGTCTTGCACTCAAAGGTCGTTGCATATGTTCCTTCAACTTCTGTGAAGGAAATTGTTATTCAACCTAACATAGATGGAAAGAGGAGAAAATGGATTTCCAAAATCCTTGAGTTTGATCTGGAAATAAAACCTACCAAGCTAGTTAAGGGTCAATGTTTATCCAAGCTATTGGTTGCATCCAATTATAAAGCATTGGGGGTTAACTTCATTAATGATTACTATGTTGATCAATAGGCCGAGTTGGTTCACAATGGCTCTTAGGACAGTTTACCATTAGCAGAATGCACCTGGTATGAATACATTATATATTTTTTGCAAGAATTAAAACCTCCTGATGGAATGGGGAAGAGAAAGCCAAGAGATTTAAAACTCAAAGAAATCAGATATTTCCTTATTGACCAGGTCTTGAATTGGAAAGACCCCCTCGGAGTGCTTATGAGATGTATGGATCCACAGGAGGTCCAAAGAATCATGCTTGATTTTCATAGCAGCCTATGTGGGGGACATCATTTCTGGAAGACCACGGCCTACAAAATTCTCATGGATGGGTACTACTAGCCCACTTTATTCACTTATGTCTACAGAAAGATTAGAGTCTGCATCAAGTGTCAAAATTTCTTAGGAAAGCAACAACTCAAATCCTTTCCAGTGAAGCCTATAGTATCATCAACACCCTTTCAGCAATGGGGATTGGACTTCATTGGGGAGATTCATCCTGCTTCAAGTGGTCAGTATAGGTGGATCCTAACTACAATATATTATTTCACCAAATGGATAAAATCCATCCCCACCAAGAGCACTTTACATCAGGTAATCATTAGTTTCCTAGAGGATATCATAGCAAGGTTTGGTTGTCTAGACAGAATCATTACTGGCAATGTTTCATTCTTCAAGTCTGAACCTTTTATCAAGTTCTGTGAGCAATTTGGGATTTCTCTTACTCACTCCACTCCTTATTATCCCCAAGGCAATGGACTGGCAGAGTCTTCTAACAAGAGTCTGATCAAGCTCATTAAAAGAATATTGGAAGAAAATAAGAAGGCCTGGGATTCAAAACTCAAATTTTCTCTATGGGATGATTGTGTGACATCAAAGAGGTCACTAGGCATATCTCCTTTCCAACTTGTTTATGGGACAGAAGTTGTATTTCCCTCTCAGCTAGCTCTACCTGTAGCAAAATTCTTTCAGGAGTGTCAAGGAGAGCCTGATGATATGATCAGGAGAATTCATCAACTGGTGGAGGTTCAGCAGACTAGAGAGCAAGTGGTGAACAGAGCTTATGATCATCAGCGGAATATCAAGAAGGCCTTCGATAGGAAGGCACGAAAGGAGGAATTCACGCTGGGAGATATAGTCCTTAAGTGGGATGCACCCAGGCAAGACAGAGGAAAACATAGAAAGTTTGAAGCCCTCTATATTGGGCCCTTCAAAGTCTCTGAAGTGTTTTTAAACAATACCTATAGGTTGCATAATTTGGAGGGTGATGAAATTTTTTGTGGCCCTATAAATGGGCATTTTCTGAAGAAGTTCTTTATTTGAGCCTTAAGTGGCTCCTCTGATTTTGTAAATATTTTTTTCCTGCTCATTTTTTAGTTTCAATAAATGACTACATAGCCCAACAATAAGGCACTGATGCTACAGAAAAGTTCTTAGATCCTCACAGGGATGACTCTATCCCCCATGGAGCCTAATGTTATCACATAAACATGTAAGGGGATGTTTTGGTGAAAATAATGACAAGAAGTGGGTTGAAAAACCCACTTATCCTAAGTTTTGGTGCGAAGGTGTGCCATTCTAAAGGGCAGGCTTATCTGGATGGCCAGATTTGGAGTGCTCATATCTACGGTTGAGGTTTAAAACCAGACCACCCCCCCGTTCAGCTTTTAATGTTGGGGGGGGGTCCAATATGAGAGCACGCAAGTCTGATCGGATGAGATTGGAGTGCTCAGATATATGCACAAGTTACATTATGTACCCTCCCCCCCATCATTCTTCCTTTAATGGGGGGGGGTCAGACATGGGTGATTTTGAATGTGCCCCCCCCCTAAATATTTTTACCATTTACCGCTCCCACCTCTCGGCACCATCTGTCTCCCGCTCCACCTCTCTCTTCTGCCTGTGACATCCCCTCTCCCCTCCCACTGTTCACAATTGTGCACCTGTCCTCCACTCACCCCTGCATCATGTCCCTTTCTCTTCATCCCTCTTATCTTCCGACACCTGTTTCTCCTCCTCTAGGTCACCCATCCTAGTGACGTGTTTTCCCCATTTGTCAATCAAGTACCCCCACATCTTCTTGCTAGCCTTGTCATGAAATCCCTATGTAATTCTAGATGGAAGAATGAAAAGGCCTACACGTCCTTCAGATACAGAGTTGACCGAAGCCTTACCCGATCTCAATGAAGCAGTTGATGGTGCTTGGACATCATTTCCAACATAAATGGAAAGTCCAGAAAAGCACTGGTTTGTCAACTCATGTGCAGACCCATTCTGGAGCGCGATTGCGTCTAACCGAATTTCACGACTGACCAGAGACTGCATGCGCATTCTGTCAGGAAACAAGCAGATGTAATGCCTTCAATGCATTGACTCGAACTTGTTGTTTTGGTTCTGCTTGGAGTATATACAGGAATTTTTGTAAGGGTCGATGGTCGAGCTAGGCTCTCGCATTGTAAAGTTTTGACGAAGTACTAGTTTTCATGGTTATGCAATTGTATCTAAGACTTCATGTTTAATGAAATTCATCTTCCCTCCATCTCTCTATAAACACATTTTTAAGACACTCAATTGGAAGATCCAATCGAGGGTGATTGTGTTGTTGTGATGTATGTCTAATCATGACAATATTTTTACCAGTTTTAAATCAAGTTTATGTATTATCTCTTTCTCTTCACACTGAGTAACTCAGAATTAGAGGATCCAGTCAAGTTGTTACAGCAACATTGTGATGAAGGTTTGATCACTGTGATGTTGTAACTGTTTCTCTTAGGCACATTTTCAATGTCTTGTATTTCTTCTCCAAGTTGTTGGAAGGCCTGATGCCCATGGCAGTCTTGTTCATATTTCTCACCAAGTCTTCCCTCTTCTCATTTTAAACTCAACTTTCTGAATGAATTTAGATTAGGACCTCACCTTCTCGTGCATGCATGGCCTAGTTTTCTGAGTCAAATTAATATTCTCCTAGGTCTGCGCCCATTCGACCACCCTAATTTAATTGTCGTGACATATAAAACTAATGGGTATGAAGCTTACCTCTGCTGCAATCCAGAGGTGACTTATGGTGCTAACACCAAGCACCTTGATCCATCTACTAAATATCCTCCAATGAATTCCTTCTGAAATATCGTAGAAAAAACTTTGTAGTGCAAATTACATTGTGTCTCAGATGCAGCAGTGAAACCCCAAGAACTTGAGCTCTGATACCAAATGTTAATAACCAACTATAAAAATAGCATAAAAAAACTCAAAATAAGTACTCAACGTCTTGACAAAGAAATAATTTCAGATAATAAGCCTCTTCAAGGGGGAAACCTCTTTATACACCACAGAGATTTACAAATACAAGATGATTCCAAATGAAAAGGTATCCTTATTATATATAGGAGACTAGGAGGTACAATTACAACTAATGGACCCAATCTGACATAAATAAAATAACAATACTAATGTAATATTCCCTAATTAAGGGGTAATGTGCCACTATTTAGGGATTAACACACTTCCACTATCACTTCCATTGCCACTATCTATGTCATATTCATTTTTTTTGTCACTATCATTGTCACTGATAATCAACCTGTCATTATCATCATCCAACATGTCAATGTATTTTTCAATGATACTGATACCTCATCATCAACATCATCAACAAGACCATATCATACACCAATACCATCACCAAGATGTACATCAAAACATGTGCTAAGATATGTGTGTCATACCATCCATGTAACAAGCATGTGCCATATCCAGAAACCATGTGCCAAGATATGCCTCAAAGTGTCATAATATCCATCAACCATGTAAAAAAACATGTGTCATAACATCCATCAACCATGTACCAAAACATGTACCATCAAATCGATCAACCATGTACCAAGAAATGTCTCAAACATGTAAACATATACCAAAGTACATCTCAAACCATGTGCTCAATGTCCAAGATGCTCATCAAACCATGTGCCAAAGATATATCCCAATATATCCAATATATGTACGAACAATATGCCTCAATAGATATTCCTCAAACCATGTACCAAACATATACCATACATCTAAGATGTGCCTCAAATCATATGCCCAAATCTCCAAAACATGCCTCACGCATGTATCATAACATCAATACATAACCCTCAAAATACAGATAAAAATATACCTATGATTCTCTAATAGACCTGGTGCATCAGATCACAGGAATTCATACATTCTTCATCTTCATAAACAAGAGAATAACATCTTCATCAAACTTTACCTCATTCTCGCAGGACTAGTTTTTGGATTAGTCACAAACCATAACTTTCAACAAACATAATTGCGTAGAAGTAATGAATAAAGGTCTAAAACTTGTACCCAATCTTCTTCAATATCTTCTCTAAAAAATTTCCAAGTTTCACTCCTTGAATCGTCCATGAAAAGGAGTTATATCGAAAATGGCAGACCTTACTGAATTCTGGATTATTCTGGAGAGTACAATTGTAGAGAATACCATGCACTGAAAATTTGATATCTGATTCTGAAACTCACACACAATGTACTACAGACTGTACACTTTCCAATTCAATTGGTCTCACAGAATTTGGATCCTCTGTGAAGAAGTTATGGTTGTTTTTCTCACAACACATGTTTGAGACTAGTTTCAAGACTAGTCAAAAACCCTATCTTCCACAGAGTGTATCTCCAAAAATGCAATGACCCAAAAGCAGAAATTATTAGAATAGATACCCTGATCTGTCTTCTCAACTTCCTCCAAGTTTTGATATATGAATCATTATAGAAAAAAAGTTATAGCGAAAATGGTAAGATGACCTTTAAATAACATACCATAGAACACATCATCACAAGATGATCTAGATTTTATGAGCAGAACGAAATGAATACAAATTATCAAAATATTCTTAACATTGAATAATAGAGATATAGTAAAAAAAAAAATCTATCCAATAAGGAAATAAGTTGAAACTGTAAAATGCAGCGAAAAACAAGCTTGTTGGAACGGTGGTGGCTTATCTCTGAGAAGAGATGTGACGGTTGTGCTCATTTGCAAGAAGATGATTACAATGAAGATCTGAAGGCATTTTTACAATAACCAGGAATGTCAAAAAACCTAGACATCCAAAAACCTAACCCTAGGAGATGAAGCACCAAAAGTCATGTGGGTCGCGTTTGGGTAACTTAGTACATCAACTTCCTGAGATCGTAACTTTTGCATATGATCTTTGTTTTAGGCGCACGATAGCTCATTGGAAAGGTACCATCGAGGAGATTCATTTTTTTGTATCATTGAGATATTTAGGCTATCATTGAGAATATATATCCTGAAACTTCATTTAGGCCCTCAAAATGGCCCCAGAATTAAAATCTGCAAAAAATAGTAAATTGCCAAAATTGCTAGAAAATTGTTTTGAGTGACTTGGAAAAGGTGGGTGGCCACCGATATCCACCTGGATCAATACTCCCTTCTTAGGAATAAATGGTATCCATTGTAACATCCCCGTCCATCCATGTCGGGCCACGCTACACCAGAGAACTCTTTATGTTCTCTCTCTGTGGAACATACTGTAACATACCTAGCATCTAACTGAGCTATGCCACATAAATTTTTCGAATTGCATGCAATTAAATTATATACACACAAATCTCTTGCAGAAACATATATATAAAACATAACAGAAAAATACATTATGTAAATGCGCGGATTCATACTAAAATGACAGTAAACATATACATGCAACATATACAGGAAATGCCCATAAATTTAGAGATAGTTATAAACACACATAGATAAACCCATAAATATAAGCATGTAAATAACAATGAAGCATGTAAATTTATCACCCAGATTGGCACTTATCTTGGTAAGAATGTCACCAACTGCGTGCAGACCTTCCACGAACCTCCCAGCCTTAGACCACATTGTTCATCATTCTCAACAGTGAGTCACCCCCGAGTTGGGACTAAACTCCACCCAGGTAAAGGGATTCCTAACCAGGATAAAGGCTCATAGACAACAAGAAAGACTTTGTCTCAGGTGCCAACTCAAACTAACAACCTACAGTCCCTCATTCCCCACATGCATGTCCCACCCAGGAAGTTTTCCCCTTCTCTATTCAATAGTCCTTTGGCTGCCCCACTTCCTTTCCAGGCTTCAGCAACAGGCTAGAAAGGAAGTCTTAGAGCACTGTAGTTGTAGTTTATCACCTTCAATAAATCAATCCCCAACAATTCTCTCACCCAGAGAATTTCTCGCAGGCCTGACAACCTGCTTCTTCAGTCCATCTCCCAAGCTAACCAAACACACCAACACAAATGGCTATGGATATGGGTTCAAGTACACTCATGAAGATGAAAAGGATAGCTCAATGGGTGTGAATACTCATGGATGATTGACTGGATGACTGAATGATGGATGGAATGATGGAAAAGATGATAGGAAATGAACTAAGTCCCAACAATATGTATGCATTGTTAGCACTCTGTAAATCTGTCTGGATGAATAGACAAACGACAGAGGTAACTGTTTCAACCAACTTTAGAGCTGAGGCACTAGCTTGCTCAACTCAGAGAGGGCTCTCTCGTGTCACTTCATATTTTTTTTTGGAAATTGGTGGCTAGATTTGGTTTGTTTTGGGGGTTTTAATAAATTTTGTTGGCCAAGAAGAGGAGGGACACATAGGGCTATGGAGTCAAAATTCTAAAATTGAATGAAATCAATGATCAACTGATAGAACTCTCTAGAGGATAAAGGCTAAATGAGGAAATGAATCTGAGTTGTAACTTAAAATAAATCAGAGTGGTAAGAGGAAAGAGGAAACAAATAATTTCATATGAGCATTACGTAAATGAATTCTGAATTAGCTAAGAAGAAACATACACAGTTTAAATTGCCTAGGCTGAGAGTGTCACAAGACAAATTATGGGCCTTTAACTCTCCAATTTAAATAGAAGACAGTGTAAATGGAATTAAAGAAACACAGGAAATACACACTATGAAAGAAGACAGAACTCATATCACAGCCAATTAGAATCATTTCATAAACAGTTCCAAATGCTTCTACATATGTATTCAATTCAGTCCCAGAAAAATTACAATAGAGTCCAGAACCACCAGAATTGTGCCCTTGCACTTCTACCTATCCTTGGCTAATTCAAGCCTCTTAGTACTTATACAATTTGATCAAAAAATAACTGAAACTGAAACGTTTCATCTTCTATAATAGTTTCGGATGTCAGTTTCGGTATACGAAACGACTTACAATCATTAACAAAAAGAAACGTTTCATCATCATGAATAATCATTTTGACCACCCAGCTGCTTCCACTACACCTGGCATGTTATGTACTTCCATTAGGTCTGGTAACATGGGTGACAATTGGAGATCATCTGTTGTTTCCGGGGACATGGCATTTTTTTCTTTCCCAACCATACAAGTTCCTTCCATTGAGCGTCAGAGGGGATTTCGTAGTCCATCATCTCTTTAATCAAAATTTCCAGGTCGATGCACGTTGTGTAGGACATGATTGGTAGCCATCGTGAAGAATACTTGATAAGTGGTGAGAAAACTAATCTTCTTCGGTCCTTAATTTCAAAATTTGGATGGAAGCTTTGCGTCAAATATCTGAACGTTCGACTGCTTCAAATACTCATAGAATAATGCCCAAGGTACCTCCTTTTATAGGCGTCTATTTCCATCGGGGTTTGGAGAAAAGAAGTTTTAGATGAACCACCCTTAGCCCCGATGTGTCTCAAATAATGTCACGTGTCCATGATTTAAACCAGGGTAGTTTTCCCCGGTCCGCCCCTTGTCGGCTAATTTTTGTGCTACTTCGATCGTCGAATTGCACCTCGGACATTGATCTGGGTCATTTCAAGATCTACGGTCAACGTCTTTCCCGATGAATTTGAAATCGGAGGTTGAAAAAGGTGGTTTTGGTTAGACATCCCTCCTTTTTGATATACTTCTAAGGGTGCCACGCGTCCCACAAAAAACCGTGATGGTTTTCCCCTGGCCCGCCCTTGACCGCTTAATCTTTGTGTTAGTTATATCTCTGATACACGTCTTGGTCATTGATCCAGTCCACCTTTGAGATCGACAGTCAGCTGAGATTTATTCTTCATATCTCCGCTACTTCATCCAAATGCCACTAGATATAGATGGGTCCTCTAAATTTATCACAGCTCTGCGACGCTTTAACCCGTCATAAAATTTTCGAAACTTGAGCACTAGTTGGTAATTATATGGTGATAACATTGGCTCCAACTAGGGATTCTATCCTCCCCGTGAGGTAGCAAAGAACTCATAGACTCGGTGCCTGATCCATTGGTCTACTCCCAAAACATGTTTGTGTACCCTGCTCTGACCTGTCACCAGTGTCTGCTGAAAACCAAACTCTACACACTGCTCTCAACTGGATACTGAATACTGAATACACTGCTAAAATTTGACTGCACACACTACAAGAAAACCAAACTGAAAAATTCTTGACCAACAAGCTTATTTGCGCACTCCTATCTACTCTAAAACGGTTGAAATGGATACTCAATCAAGTGATACTAAAGTGCCAATGCAACCAATTAAGCAATTTGCTTCCCGATTTTTCTCTGCTCACATCTTTCTTAAGCAGGTAGACAAATGTAAACAATGGAAATTGAAAACAAAAGTTGAATCCAAAACTTGAATTTATGAATGAAACAAACTCCTTCTTCACTGAATCATGTAATACGATGGCATGGGATCTTGAAAACCATGAAAAATCATTTCTTCTTGATGACCAAAAACAAAAAGACAAGCTTCTTTCATAAGTGTTTGTTGCTCTTGCTCTATTTCTTCAGTTCTGAGAATATTTTCAAATGAAATAGAAGCAATAGGTTTGTCTACTTCTCCATGCATCTCAACAAAAAAATTCATACATTCTTGAACATCTTCAAATATGACAGCCATATTATGTGCATCAAGACTATCCTCTTGTTCATCAAACAATTCTGATTTGGTTTCATTAAACTTTTGGAAATTTGTTTGAGGGCTGTCATTTTGAATTTTAAATGAATGAGTGGAAATAAGTTCCTGCTCATAATCTTCTTACAAATGTGAAAATCTAACAGCATGCACTATTTCACAATCTAGAGTTCCCATGGATGCACTTTCAAAACCATGATTTTCAAATGAATCAAATAAAATCATTGCCTCTTCATTATCTTTTTGTATTTCTGATTGAAAAATGGCATATGTTGTTTTGTTTCTTTCCTAAAGCTCTATGTGATTTGTTTGTTCATTGTTGGAAGTTTCCATAGATGCAGTTTCAGAATCCTCATCCATGTCTAGGCCACTTAGAATTTGAACAACCATGTCATTCATAGGGGGAGAAAGACAACCTTGAAACACTTTGTCATGCTGAAAATCTTGTTGAATATCTTCATCAAGTTCAGGGGAAGGAAAATGACTTTCAGCAACAATTTCTTGATCAACTTCACCTTCAACCAAAGGAGGGGATACTATTTGTTGTTGGGATGAATATTCATAAAGGGCTTCTATGATTTCATCATTCATACACTCTTCATTTCCAAAAACATTTTCAAGGTACTTAATGAAATGTTCACAAAATTCAGAACAATCTTCAAACACCAAGGATGAAGAATTAGATTCTCCATAATTCTTAAAGAGTGTTACATGGAAATATTTAAGAGAGTATAAGTTGCTTGGTTTTAAAACTTCATACCATAATCTTGCTCTCCCCTCTAAAGTAGCCATAAACATTTTCATCAAACAATCCTCATGAAATTCAACCCCCAGCTTACATATGTGCATGTGAAATCCAATCAAGTGCAAGGCAACATCATTTCCTTTCCCATCTTCGAATTTAGGCAAATATTTTTGCCAATTTATGTGAGGAATACGATTTGGAAAGCTAGGAATATGAGATCGATTCATTGGAGCATACCTTGCAGATATTGAACTCGTCTTCAGACAGTGGAGTCGCCAATGATGTTTTGGAAGATGGATTATGCATTGAGAGCAGAGTCGCCAATAAAAATTCAAATTTATGGATTCTTCTACCAGTGGAATCACCTTCAAATTGATTTTTGATGTGTGGAGTCACCAGAGCAGGAATACAGCCAATATGTTCCTAATTGTATACTGCTCTCAGACCTTAGAACTCAACCATGTCATTCTTCCCAGGTAAAAAATTTCAATTTTGTCCCTGGCAATGGCGCCAAAATGTTAGCACTCTATAAATCTATTTGGTTGAATAGACAAACGACAGAGGTAACTGTTTCAACCAACTTTAGAGTTGAGGCACTAGCCTGCTCAACTCATAGAGGGCTCTCTTGTGTCACTTGATATTTATTTTGGAAATCGGTGGCTAGATTTGGTTTGTTTTGGGGGTTTTAATAAATTTTGTTGGCCAAGAAGAGGAGGGACACACAGGGCTATGGAGTCAAAATTCTGAAATTGAATGAAAACAATGATCGGACGATAGAACTCTCCAGAGGATAAAGGATAAATGAGGCAATGAATCTGGGTTGTAACTTAAAATAAATCAGAGTGGTAAAAGGAAAGAGGAAACAAATAATTGCATCTGAGCATTACGTAAATGAATTCTAAATTAGATAAGAAGAAACATACACAGTTTAAATTGCCTAGGCCGAGAGCATCACAAGACGAATTCTGGGCCTTTAACTCTCCAATTTAAATAGAAGACAGTGTAAATGGAATTAAAGAAACATAGGAAATACACACTATGAAAGAAGACAGAACTCATATCACAGCCAATTAGAATCTTTTCATAAACAGTTCCAAATGCTTCTGCATATGTACTCAATTCAGTCCCAGAAAAATTACAATAGAGTCTAGAACTCTAGAATTGTGCCCTTGCACTTCTGCCCATCCTTGGCTAATTCAAGCCTCTTAGTACTTATACAATTTGATCAAAAAATAACTAAAACTAAAACGTTTCATATTCTGTAACAGTTTCAGATGTCAGTTTTGGTATACGAAACAACTTACAATCATTAACAAAACGAAATGTTTCATCATCATGAATAATCTCTCTGACCGCCTGGTTGCTTCCGCTACACCTGGCCTGCTCTATAATTCCGTTAGGTCTGGTAAGATGGGTGACAGTTGGAGATCATCTGTTTTTTCTGGGGACGTGGCATTTTGTCTTTCCCAATCGTACAAGTTCCTTCCATTGCGCTTCAGAGGGGATTTCGTAGTCCATCATCTCTTTAATCAAAATTTCCAGGTCGATGCATGTTGCATAGGACATGATTGGCAGCCATCATGAAGAATACCTAATAAGTGGTGAGAAAACTAATCTAGTTCGGTCCTGAATTTCAAAAATTGGATGGAAGATTTGCGCCAAATATCTGAACGTTCGTTTGCTTCAAATACTCATAGAATAATGCATGGGGTACCTCCTTTTATAGTCGTCTATTTCCATCGGGTTTTGGAGAAAAGTGGTTTTAGATGAACCACCCTTAGCCCTGATGTGTCTCAGAGAATGTCGTGTGTCCATGATTTAAACCAGGGTATTTTTCCCCACTCTGCCCCTTGTCGGCTAATTCTCGTGCTACTTCGATCACTAAATTTCACCTCGACCATTGATCCAGATCGTTTCAAGATCTACGGTCAGCGTCTTGCCCGACGAATTTGAGATCAAAGGTTGAAAAAGGTGGTTTTGGTCAGACAACCCTCCTTTCTGATATACTTCTAAGGGCGCCATGCGTCCCACAAAAACCCGTGACGGTTTTCCCCTGGCCTGCCCTCGACCGCTTAATCTTTGTGCTAGTTTTATCTCTGATACACATCTCAGTCGTTGATCCGGGCCACCTTTGAGATCGACGGACAGCTGAGCTTTATTCTTCATATCTCTGCTACTTCATCCAAATGCCGCTAGATATAGACGGGTCCTCTAAATTTATCACAACTCTGCGGCAATTTAACCTGTCATAAAATTTCTGAAACTCGGAGACCAGTTGGGAATTATATGGTGATAACATGCATGTCCCCAACCTGAAACTTGTCATGTTGGGAGCTACTTTGGCCCACTTCTACCCAACTTTAGAACTTAGGATAAATAATTACCCATACTTTATGATTAAAGAAATATTAATGTAATATTCCTTTTTGGCTTAAGCTCCCTAGCTTAGCCCTTTTCCTTAACTTAGCCCCTCCCTTTCCCTAACCAGTGGATTTTAGTCCCCCATCTCTTTTATCATGTTCAGTCTGCATGCAGTGATGTATTTTATATTAAATATGAGACATATACAAAAATAGGCGCATTGGCCTTTAACATCTAGGCTCTCCAGCCTAATCAAAACATAAGCATCCTATCTTATAATAACTGAATCACCAGCCTATAAAACATAACATATACACAAAGGCTCATTGGCCTCACAATCGTGTGCACTTAAGATGCTACGCACGGTATCCTGGAATGTGCACACTTCATCATTGCACTGCACAGTACATGCACACACTATGCCATGAAATGTGTATACAAATGATATCAAAAATTCTCACCAGCTTAAATACATTTTCATCTATATTACAATTGGTCATGGCCTAGGGATATTACAATCCCCTCCCCTTATCTATGCACTGTCCTCAGTGCATCATGTACCCATATACAACAAAATTTCAAAAATCCTCAAAATGATGTGGGTATTTTGCCCGCATTTCATCCTCATGCACCCAAGTAGCGTCCTCAGGACCATACCAGGTCCATTGGACCTTTACAAGCCCTATGGCTCGGTTCCAGAGATGTTTGATTTTCCGGTCCATAATGTGTATCGAATCCACTTGAAAAGTGCCTTCTTGCTCCACCTGAATCACATTCCAATCAATAACATGATTAGCATCAGGTATATATTTCTTTAGCAATGATACATGGAATACATTATGAACAGACATAGATGCAGGAAATGCAATCATATAAGTCACTGGACCAATCCTCTATAGGATTTGAAATCGCCCACAATAGCGAGCTGGCAACTTTGAACAATTCCCCAACTTTAGGGAACTTTTTTTGGCCTTCACTTTCAAGAATACATGATCACCCATTTTAAATTCCCTATGAGTTTTGCCCTTATCAGCATAGATTTTCTACATGTCTTGGGCAGCCTTTAAATTTTGATTTATTTTTATCATTTTCTCCTCCATTTCCCTGAGAAAATCTGGCCCAACCACTACTCTGCCTGCGGGGTTATCCCAACTTACTGGTGTGTTGCACTTTCTGCCATAAAGTGCCTCAAATGGGCTCATCTTTACAGATGCTTGGTACCCATTGTTAAAAGCAAACTATACCAAGTTTAGGTAGTCGTCCCATTTTGATGGTTTATCCATCACATACATTCTTAACATGTCTTCAATCACTTGATTCACCCTCTTTGTTTGTCCATCTGATTCTGGATGATAGGCTATACTAAAATTCAAATTTGTGCCAAATACATTAAATAATCCTTTCCAAAATTTTGAGGTAAATTTTGGATCTCTGTCAGACACAATTGTTTTTGGTTTGCCATGTAATCTGGAAATTTCTTTCATATAAACATTAGTAATGTTCATTTCCTTGTGAGTGAGCTTAACCGGAATAAAATGGGTAGCTTTAGTAAGCTTATCCATCACTACCATGATGGAATCATGTTGTTTGTATGTTCTGGGCAGTTTGGTGATGAAGTTCATTGTTACAACTTCTCATTTCCACTCAGGAATGGATAATGGTTGTAGAAAACTAGTTGGGTGTCTATGCTCAGCCTTTACCTTTTGACATTCCAAACATCTGGGAATAAAATCAGCAACTTCTTTCTTCATGCCTGGCCAATAATATTGGCTCCTGACAGTTGTAACCATTTTCTGTTATCCTGGGTGCCCAGCATAAGGCACATTATGCATTTCTCTCAATATCATATTTTTCAATTCATTAGAATTTGGTACATAAAATTTTCCTCTATACATGATAATTTCATCATTATTTAGCTTGTATTCCTCAATTTTCCTCTGCAAAATACCTTGTTGTAATTTTGTCACTAATTCCTTGTAATGCAAATCTAATTTGGAAGCCTCTATAATTATGTCTTTCAAATATGATTGGTACATGCTAATAGTTGTAGCATGCAATTCATGTACTCTTTTGTTGAGTGCATCGGCCACTTTGTTCTCTTTTCCCTTGATATGCTTTATATCAAATTCATATTCACTTAGAAATTCTAACCATCTACTTTGCCTAGCATTTAGAGTTGGCTGATCAAATAAATATTTTAGACCATTATGGTCTATTCTTAGCTCAAATATTTTCCCCATGAGGTAGTGTCTCCATATTCTCAAGGCATGCACTATGGCTGCCAACTCCAAATCATGAGTGGCATAGTGTCTTTCATGCTCCTTCAACTTCTTTGATTCATAACATATAACAAACCCATTTTGAGTGAGGACTCCACCAAGTCCTTCTTTACATGAATTTTTGCATACAATGAAGTCATCGTTTGGGTCTGCAATCCTTAGTATTGGAGCACTTGTTAATAATTGTTTCAAGTGTTGGAAACTCTTTTCACAATCCAATGTCCACTGAAAATTCACACCCTTATTTTGTAAGGAGGTGATTGGGTGTGCAATCTTTGAGAATCCTTCAATGAATCTCCTATAGTAGCCTACAAGACCCACGAATGATCCGACTTCTGTCACATTATTAGGCGTTGACCATTCTCTAATGGCTTCTATCTTCTCAGTATCCACTGCTATCCCATCCTTTGAAATAATATGCCCCAAATAATGAATTTGCTTCTGATAAAATGAGAACTTGCTCAATTTGGCATACAACTAATGCTCTCTTAATACTTGCAACGCCATTCTCAAGCGATGCTCATTCTCTTCTTCTGACTTAGAATATACAAGAATGTCATCCAAAAAGACAATGACAAACTTGTCTAAATATTCTTGGAAAACACCATTCATTAAGCACATGAAAACAGCTGGTGCATTTGACAACCCAAATGGCACCACTGTGAACTCATAATGACCATACCTTGTCCTGAAGGTGGTCTTGCTAATTTCTTCCTCTTTAATCCTTACCTGATGGTATCCTGACCTGAGATCTATCTTTTAAAAGATCTTTGCATCCTTCAATTGATCAAAAAGAGCATCGATCCTTGGTAGAGGATACTTGTTCTTCACATTCACTTTATTCAACTGTCTGAAATCAATGCACAATATTAATGTCCCATCTCTCTTCTTCACAAACAAGACTGGGGCACCCCAAGGTGACACACTTGGGAATGTATACCCCTTCTTCAGAAGTTCTTCATGATGCATTTGCAACTCCTTCAACTTTTTTGTACTCATTCTATAAGGAGTCTTTGACACTGGAGTTGCTCCAGGCATTAAATTTATAGAGAAATCAATATCTCTCTTTGGGGGTAGTCCTGGTACCTCCCTAAACACATCTTCAAACTCTTTAGGACTGCATAATCTTCCAAATTTGTCACCTTATCTCTAGGTGTCTCTTCCATATGTGCTACAAATATTTGACACCCTTTCCTATAACATTTCTTCAACTGCAATGCTGAAATTTCTCAGATGGTTACTGTCTTGGTAATTCCCTACACTTTCATTTGGTTCCCTTCCTCATCCAAGCAAGTAAATGCTTTTTTATGATAGTCTAAGAGAGCATGATGTTGGTCCAACCAATCCATCCTAATTAGATAGTCATAGGAACCTAAAGGCAAGATGTTCAAATATGTCTTGGTGTTCAACCCATTCATGTCCATACGACATGACTTAACCATCTCATTAACTTTTCTTTTGTCTCATGTAGCCAGTTGCACCAACCAAGATTTCCCATGCTTGCTTCTTGGAAAATGCAAACTTTCAACCATCTTAGGATCTATATAACTACGAATAGATCCTGAATCAATTAAAATAGAAATGGTTTGGTTGATGATCATACCTTCCACTTGAATCATATGTGACTGATACTCTGTTTTATTGTTGTCTAGGGATGCATAGATCCTGGGCACATTTCTGCCCATGTCCTCCATTGTTTCAGTTTGTTGTACATTGTGAACGGTCCTCCCTTTTTCACCTCTGTGAGGACAATCTCTGAACATGTGATCTCCTTTACAACCCCAACATTGAATAGGTGGTTTCCTTGGCCTTTGACCCCTTGTTTCAATCATTCTGGGCTCTCTAAGAGTCTGTAGTCCCTGTGGATTATTTCTGAAGAATGGTGGCTTAGATCCCTTCTTCCTCTGATCCACCTTGAATTTATTTTTGTCTTCCCAAGATTTTTGGAAATTTGGCCTTGATTTCTATTGATCATATAGGCACTTATCTCTCCTTATGGTCTCATCCAATGTCTTGGGATCATCATACAGTATTTTTTCACTGATGAATGATGAAAATCCACTCAAATACCTCTGAATCTTAACTGTCTCATCCTTGATAAAAGAGACATACTTTAGAAGTTCTAAAAACCTTCTTTCATATTCATCAATGGTCATACTCTCAAGTTTGAGTTCAAAGAACTCTTTCATTTTCTTGTCATAGTATCTCTTAGTCAAGTATTTCTTCTCGAAATACTTCTTGAATTCCCTTCAAGTAACACTTTTCTCCTTAATGTGTTGCACCTGAACAAGATGATCCCACCACATGGATTCCTTTCCCTTGAGTTGATAGATAGCAATTCTACCTTCTGCATGAGAAGAATAATTATTCAATTGAAAATACTTTCTCATGCCCAACAACCATGTATTTGCATCTTCATCCTTATTATGCTCACCATCAAATGTAGGAGGTTTGATTTTGTTCATTTCTCCTCGTAGCTCATCCACCCCAGACCTCTTGTGCTTCCTGACAGGGGATGGACTTGAGATTCTATGTGATCTCTTATTGGAATGCCTCAGGGAGTGATGGTGATGGCTGCTAACACTTCTCGCTTTTCTTTTCTCATCAGAAGCCCTGTGACTTCCTGACTTGCTTGAGCCACTCCCCTTATCCAATTTATTTTCTATTCTTTTCAATATCTCCAATAACTTCATGTTGAATTCATCATATTTCTCCTTGGCTCTTAAAATCCTTTCATTATCATCTTTATGGATTTGGACATCATTCTGCAAATTTTTTATGGTCTCTGCCATATTCATGTTTTCATTCCTTTCATATCCATGTCCATTGGAGTTTGTTCCTTCAATGCCCAAATGGACATCCATCACTCTAATCTCATCCTCCTGACTGTAAGTCCCTTGTGCCTCTTACATTACTTTGGACTCTATGTTGATCTTGATCTGATCTGGTTGTTGTTAACTCTGCAAAATGTGCAGCCAACAAAACTTTGTCAGGCTAACTGTTTCAGCAAACTCATGAAAAATATGAACCATTTTGGTTCAATAATATATCAGAATCCTTTCTTCTGATTTCCTAAAAAATTGAATGCCCAAATAAATTTTCTGGGTGGGTAATTATATTCTATTGTTCAATACCTTTCCAACACCTTCTCCCATGCTCAATTCCGATTTTGGAGAAGAAAGTTATGGTCATTTGAAAGTTTCCCATTAATTTTTTTGTTCATTTTTCAACTTGGTGCAACTCTGCGCTGTAATTATGCATTTTCGCAGCTACTCCATTGAAATTTTTGTATGATCTCAATTGGGTTTCTGCATAAAAATATTATGGATATTATGTCCAAGTTTCACCTCATTCTGGGTTCTGGGCTGCTAGTTACAACCTGCTGAAGTTCTAGGCCAATTTGTGTTTTTGGTCTGGAATGTTACAAGTACCTTATTTTCCATATTAAACACCTTTAACATGCATAGAAATTTAATTCAGCTCTGGGAATTCCTTCTATGGTTCAATATCTTTCCATTGACTGCTCCTATTCATCAATCTGATTTTGGAGCAAAAAGTTATGGCTCTTTGAAGCTCGTTGGGTCTTATAATTTACCCTCCATTGTTTAAGTTGTAACTTTCTCATAAAATCTATGTTTGAAGAACGGTTTACACCATTAGAAAGATCTCTTTGAGTTCTTTCATTTGAGATACAGAGACAGAGTGTGCCTTTGGTACACCTCTATATTGTGGTTTTTGAGTTGCTAAAAATTCTCTTAAGGACCTCGAAAAAAGCGCTACAAAAAGATGGCGTTCAAATGATATAAAACGTCGCAGAAAATCATTGGTTTTATGTTGTTATTCACCTTCCAAATGACTCTGCGTGCACAAATTTCAACTTGTAAACCCATATTTTCCATGCGTAGAAAAAACAAAAGGGAAATCATGCTTTGTGCACTTTAAAACCACTGTGTATCACTTCTTTGTCACACCACTAACTTGCGCACACTACTTTTATGTTGCGCGCCAATATCCACCGTGCCCAGTTTTTGTACCGCGCGCTGGTATCCACCGCGTGCAGTTTTTGTACCATGCACTGATATTCCATGTGCATTTCACTCAATTCACTGCACCATGCCATATTTTAGTATGTCTCCACTACACACCAAAACTTTGTGTGCACCACTAACTAAGGTGTCGTGTGACAACATATACCCACATTGCGCGCGCAGCTACCAAACTCCCCTGCATTGTGCCAATACTGCGCACTCCATATGTGCCATTATTATGAATGTCCACACCATGCACACTTCTTATGCGTATGCACACTGTGCAATTCCAAATTTAGCGCATGCACCCGCACACTAGCATTTTTCCGCGCGGTGCCAGAATTTAGCGTGCGCACCAGAAAACCACTATTTTTTTGCATGGTACCAAAATTTAGCCCGCACACTTGCACACTAACATTTTTCCGCATGGCACCGAAATTTAGCACAGGCACCAGCATGCCAATATATTTCCACGCAGTGTCGAATTTTACCTATCACAAGATTTTCACTGTGCATCATGCATTTTAGTGCGCCCACCTATGCACATTCACCTTTATGCACATCAAATCCTCATGAATTTCGCTGCAGAAATTGGGGCTTTTTCCTAACTTTTCCCCAATTTACCATAGATATTCTGCAACCACCAAAATTTGTTCAATTTCACCTCGATAACACCAATTCTGTTAAGAACCAAACATCAATATAGCATATAAAAACCTCAGAAAAGTACTCAACGCCTTGAAAAAGAGATAATTTCAGATAATAAGCCTCTTCGAGGGGGCAACCTCCTTTTACTCCACTTAAATGTTCAAGTACAAGATGATTCAAAATGAAAATGTCTCCTTGGTATATATAGGAGACTTAGGAGGTATAATTACAAATAATGGCTTAAAGCTGACATAAATAAAATAACATTACTAATCTAAATTACAACTAATGGCCTCAAGCCGACATAAATAAAATAGCATTACTAATCTAATATTCCCCAATTAAGGGGTAATGAGCCAATATTAGGGCTTAACATGCCCCTCCCCTTGAGACAAGTGTTGTCCACAACTCTTGACTAACTCTGGATGCTTCTGTATAAAAGACTCATCTTCCCAAGTGGAATCTTCAGCCGGTAGTTTCCTCCATTTAATGAGATACTCTGAAATGGATCTATTCCTCAGTTGGAAAATTCTTGTGTCAGTGATGGCTTCAGGCTCCA
>ML797892.1:497660-509026 GCA_009831015.1 Picea engelmannii
CAGTTAGTCATATGTTTGTTTAGTATATTATTAGTAGTTTAGTTAGATATATATGTGTGTTTAGTATATTAGATTGTTTAATTTCAGTAAGTTTTATTTCTTGTTTATAAAATTATAAAATCAAAAAAGAAATACCTTTCTCTATCGTAGGATAGATTGCAAATGAGTTTTACAGGTTTTATTCAAATCTGCAAGTTGTAGATAATGTACATTTGTGAATAAGTTGTAATTCAATTAGTAATTAGATAGTTAATTATTAGAGTTAGTGTAATAGTAATTAGTAGTTTGTATATAGAATAGTTAGAGTAGTTTATATTTAGTTTTAGTTTAATTTATTTAGTAGTTTGTTTTAATTAGATTAGTAGATTAGTTTGTGTTTATTTAGTTTTAGTTAGTTTGTTTTATTTAGTTTTAGTTTAGTTTGTTTAGTTATAGTTAGATTAGTTAGTTTAGATTAGTTTTCTCTTTGGTTTTCTTAGAACCTTAGAACGGCCAACGGATCCGTTAAACCCGTCAGGGTGGTCCATTCCAAATGGCTTGGGTTATTTAGACAACCCCGGACCGGTTCCAATCTCTCAGTTGACGGACGGTCAATTTCGCCCGTCAACAAATGGCGCTAGAAGGAGGGCCTGAACTTAATTAATGGCATGAGGCGGTTGCAAGACTTCTCCACCACCTAATCACACACCTATAGTGACTAGAATCCGTTCAAACGATAATATTCCCCCTCAAACAGCAACTACTTCAACCAACGATCCACAGATCACAGTTGAGCCAGCAACTCCTAATCCTACAGGTGGTGACTTCCAAGAGATCGTTCGTCAATCTCTTATCAAAACACATAGTGCCTTGGATAGTATTAGGTAACCAAACCGTCTGTGGGGTCAACCTTTAGACTTCTCTGATATCAGAGAAACATTAGGTGACACTAACCTCACTATGAATCCTACAAATCCAAACTTAAATCCTATTGTAGGAGGATCTGGGATACCTCCTTCACCACCTCCCTCATCTCCTTCTTCTTCTGGAGGGGATTCCTCGTCAGATGAAGGCAACTCACCTTCTCATCCTTCCACACCCACTACCCCAATGGAAAATCAGAACAACCCTGCTAGACCCTGGTTGGACCAGGATGTTGTAGATGTACCTGGAGCCCAGCACCCTTTACCCAAACATCTGGAGAAATGGCTTCCCAAGTTTGATCCTGATTCAAAACAGATAGCTAAAGATCATATCAAAAAATTTATGTTAGCCATTAGACTCTGCAATGTTGAACATGAAGATGTTGTATGTAGGTTGTTCCCTTATGCTTTTGAGGGTAATGCATCCACTTGGTACTTTTCCCAACAGCCCCATACCATAGTGTCTTGGGAAAAGTTTGAGTCATGCTTTTTGGAAAAATTTGGAGATGGTAAACCTCCGGAAGTTTTAGTCATGGATATTTCAAGCTTAAAAATGAACCCAAAAGAAAAAGTTAAATATTTTAATCAAAGATTCTTAACTCTTAAAAATTGAATCCCTGCAGATTCTATGTCTGCTGAGAGTCTTGTAATAGCTTACTACACTAAAGCGTTACATCAAAGTATAGATATTTGGGTTAAACGATCTAAAAAGGCCACGTTGTTAGAAGCCTTCGAAGAGGCTACCCAGATTGAAAAAGACATGCTTAGTCTTAAGGACTCTTCTAGCAACGAAACTGAGACTGTTTCTTCTTCCAAAAAGAAGATTGAAATTCTCCCCAGACCTACACAAAGTAAAACACAACCTGAAAACTCTGATTTGGAAAACCTAACCAAAGTTGTTCAAAAGCTGTCTAATCAAGTTATAGATTTAAAAAGGTCAACTGAAGAAGCTTCTTCAAGTAAAAGACCCTACAAACCTCCTTTCTGAAATCCCTTTCCTACCAATCGACCTAACCCAACTCCCGAAGGCTTAAATCTAGAAAGTTTGCAATCTGCTCTTCAAACAATTCTAGAAGCCCAAGATAACTTGATGCCTCCCGAGATCCCTTAGGAGGAAGCAGAACTAGAAACAGTTCAAGAAAAAGAGTCTTCTCCAAACATTTTTGGACACTTATCGGATAGTATCTTTCAAGCGAACTTCGAGACTGTTCACCATTATAACACTAGGAGTAAGACAGCAAACAAGCCTTCTACCGAGAACACTACAACTTCACCTCCAAATCCATCTAAATCAGAAGAAACTAAACAGAGTAATGCCAGCCCTAAATTAGATTATGATGTTGTTGAAGATCTTAAAAAATTAAGGGCTAACATCTCTATTTATGAGTTATTGAAGTTTCCGTTTTTGTTACAAAAAATGTTGCAAAATATTTCAGAGAACGGCAAGAATGGTAACTCAAATGGTAACAAGGTTGTGCAAAGAAAAGTTCCGCAGAAGACTTCCACTAAAAATAATCATGATCCTCAAGATAAAGGAATCCTTCCTGTAACCCCTGTAAATAATGTAAATAATGTAGATAAAGTAGCATTAGAAATTGCGAGTAAAAAGCCACAAGCTACTACTCTTAGTACTCGCAAGAATGTACCTCCTTTTCTTTTAACTTTCGAAATTTTCAACAGAAATGTGCATAATTGTATGGTTGACTCAGGAGTGTCATCTAATGTGATGCCTTGGTCTGTCTGCCAAAAGATTAACACCGAAGTGGAACCATCTACTTTAAAAATCATACAACTTGATCGAACGGATGTTAAAGTTATAGGCGAACTAAAAAATGTATTGATTAGATTATCGTCTAACCCAAAGGTTCATTAGGTTATTGATATAATTGTTGTGGATATTCCAGAAGTGTATGGTCTATTTTTTAGCAGGGACTGGTTGGAGAAGCTACATGGCTACTTCGCGACAGACTGGTCTGACTTATGGCTTCCAGAGAACGGTAAGCCCAACAAGATTATGGTGAATCGTGAGCGTTACCTTAAGTTCACGGTTACAGATTTGAACGATCCTAACGAACCATATACACCACCTGCTGATTCACCTGAAGTCCAAGGGATGGACACCTTCTTCGGAAATTTCATGGCTGAAGTTTCACCTATCAACAATCCAAAACAGCAGTCTGAGATCGTAGCATATATGCAACCAACAGCTTCTATTCAACAGTCCCATGTACCCGATGGAAACCAAATTTGGTCTCTATATTTCAACGGTTCTAAGTCTAAAGAAGGAGCTGGTGCAGGCTGCATCATTATCGATCCGGCAGGCAACAAGACTTTATTGGCTTGCAGACTAGAATTTGAATGTACTAATAATACTGTAGAATATGAGGCTTTACTGCAAGGTCTCAGAAAAGCTTTGGATATGAACATTCAAAATCTGGTTGTATTTGGCGACTCTGAAATAGTGGTTAGACAGGTAAGAGATTCTATACACTATCTTTCCCCGCATCTCAAAAGTTACCAGTCTGAGGTATGGAGTTTAATGAACAAATTTTCCGCTTTCAATATAAATTCCATTCCTAGATTAAATAATGTTGAAGTAGATCTACTAGCTAATGTAGCTTCTAAACTTCTTCCTGCAAAAGGCTTATCCCCAAATGCATTCTCAGTCGAGCTATTGTTTCGACCATCTGTTCCTGACAATATCACAAACTGGAGAGTATTTGACAATGATCAACAGATCATTAACTTTCTGCACATGGAAGAAACCTTTCAAGGCGCGGTGATAGATGAACGCATGCACGACGAAAATTTGCACGACTTTACGGTATTACCTGATCCGAAATCTCCTGAAGCACTATCGGACATGGTAAATTTCATACCCAAATCCATAGTTAGATTAGAAAAGTTTTATGATTTTGAAGATAAATTTAAAAAGACGGTCAATTGTAAAACTAATAGTTCCTCGTTGTCTTATGAAAAAGTCAATTTAGGAACTAGTGAAAATCCTCAGTGTATCAACTTAGGCTTGGGATGTTCTAGACAAGAAAAAGATGCTTTTGTCAAATTGTTTAAAGAATTTAAGGATGTCTTTGCATGGACATACGATGATCTCAAAACGTTCGATCCTAATATTATACAGCATGTCATCCCGATGAAGCCCCAAACTTTACCCTTCCAACAGAAATTGAGGAAAATGCATCCTAAATTAGAACCAACCGTTCAAAAAGAATTGAATAAACTCCTAAGTGCTAAAATAATTTTTCCTGTTAGGCACACTCAATGGGTGTCCAACCTTGTCCCAGTTCAGAAGAAAAACGGGGAAATTCGACTTTGTGTCGATTTCCGAAATCTCAATAGAGCATCTGACAAAGACAACTATCCTGTCCCTCCCATGGAACAGATCCTACAACATGTATCTGGTTCCAAGAGGCTATATTTATTGGATGGTTTCTTTGGATACAACCAAGTCATGATGTCTCCGCCAGACCAACTAAAAACTACCTTCCGTACCCCGTGGGGCACTTATGCTTATCGCAAAATGCCCTTTGGATTGATTAATGTCGGTGCTACCTTTCAGAGAGCAATGGACATTTATTTTCGAGGCTTAATCAATCACTCTGTCATAGTTTACTTAGATTATGTGACCATTTATTCTAAAAACAAAGACGATCATCTAGCTCACTTACGAGAAGTTCTACTACGATGTCGTAAATACGGCATCTCCCTGAACCCCAAAAAGTCCATCTTTGCAGTAGAAAAGGGTAAACTACTAGGATTCATTGTGTCTAGTGATGGGATGATTATTGACCCTGAGAGGACTCAAGTCATCGCTAAACTTCCCCCACCTACATCCAAAAAATCCATGTAGTCTTTCCTACGCCAGATTAACTTCGTGAGAAGATTTGTCCCCAGTTTCTCCGAAATGGTCAGGCCTCAACAGAACCTGATTAAGAAAGACACTCAATATCACTGGGGACCCATAGAAAATCAATCTTTTAATGCTATAAATAATTCCATAATAGACGCTTTGTCTCTCATGAGCCCTGACTTCTCTCAAGATTTTACACTCTATACTTTTGCCTCGATCGTTCCTATGTTGCAGTCCTAACTCAGAAGAATTCCGAGAACAACGAAGCACCCATCGCCTTTATGAGCTCTGCTTTCAAAGGTGTTGAACTTAACTACCCAGTGGTCGATCGACAAGCCTACGCTATTTTCAAAGCAGTTAAGCATTTTCGGTCCTATCTTTTGAAGTCAAGGACGAAAGTCATTGTCCCCTACCCTACCGTGAGGAACTTGTTAGTGCAGAAGGAGTTAGGAGAGAAGAGATCCAACTGGGTCACCTCCTTGCAGGAGTATGACTTGGAAATCACCCCAGCTCAGATCGTAAGAGGCCAAGGGTTGTGTAAGTTGGTTGTTGATTCGAAAATAGGACAGCAAAAAGATGGTGATACGTCAAACCTAGAACAACGCGATCAAAGTTTGATTTGTTGCGCACAAAACCTCGTAAGTCCTTGGTACGACGATATTAGATTCTGTCTTGAACATGGATCAGCACCCCGTCACCTTGACCCTGCCAAGAGAAGAGTGTTGAGACTAAAGTCCACCTCCTTTCATCTAGTTAACGGTATACTGTTTCGTCAGAATTTTGACGGCGTACTGATGCGCTGCCTCGAGAAAGACGAAGCAGAAAAAGTCTTGCTTGAGTTGCATGCAGGAGAAGATGGTGGTCACTTCAGTGGTGACACCACTTCTCATAAGGTTCTAAGAGCCAGTTACTACTGGCCCACGCTTTTTATGGATTCCCATGCCTTGTGTCGTAAATGTATCATCTGTCAGAAAGCATCAGGGCGGTTACAAAAACCAGCCTTTCCCTTGCAACTCGTCTCAGTGGATTCTCCTTTCCAGTAATTGGGCCTTGATATCATAGGTCCTATTAACCCTCCATCCTCGCAACAGCACAAGTATATTGTGACAGCCATATACTACTTTACTTGATGGTCCGAAACTGTTGCGCTAAGAACTATTAACACCAGTCAGGTAATCACTTTTCTAAACTCGAATATTATCACTCGTTTTGGTATTCCCGATTGTCTAGTCTTTGACAATGCTTCATACTTTTCTTATCTTGAGATAAGTGAGTTTGCTTTGGAGAAAGGAATGAAGCTGAAGTATTATGCTAGTTATTACCCCCAGGGCAACGGCTTAGCAGAATCAACCAACAAGAACTTGATCAAAATTATCAAGAGAACCGTGGCTGAAAATCACAAGAACTGGCACAATGCATTGCTGAACGCACTATGGGCTGATAGGGTGACACCCAAATCCGCTATAGGTAACTCCCCCTTTTTTCTCGTTTATGGAAGAGAAGCCATTCCGCCACCTCACATCCTTCTTCCGTCGCCTCATTTGTCACAAAAAATCCAAGAAGAATATTTTCCCCCTTTAGAAAGCCGCATTAACGCTTTGATGAAGTTGGAAGAAGTAAGAGCCCAATCTAAGCGTAAGTTAGACCAACATCAACAATTGATTAAAAGTTGGTTCGATTCTAATTCTGCTTCTGATAGGAACTTTTAAGTAGGTGATCTCATCTTAAAGTGGGACAAACCACACGAAGGAAAGGGTGAGCACACCAAATTTCAAAACTTATGGCTTGGGCCATTTTTAATTGCTGAAAAGTAGGGTCCTAGTTCCTTTCGATTATAGAATCTTGAAGGGCAGCTTGACACCTATCAAGTGAATGGCCAAGCCCTGAAGAGATACTTTGCTTGATAACTACCCTTGTATATTATGTAAATATTTCATTTTTGTTTTCTTTGTATTTTTCTTTCTATTTTGGTTTTGATTTGATTGATCAGTTTGTGATTTTAAACATGCACATACCTGTACACTGAGCTATTCAGACAAAGATGATAGAAAAATTTCTTCGCTGAAATAACTTCTGAAAGTTTGTACAAACATCAGTGATGTATTGTTAAATTGATATCTGCATTGGAAAAATTTTGTTGTTTGAAAGAATTTTACTGATTACAATCTCTGAGCAAATTTTGTCATGATCATCTATTATCTTTTTACGTTGTCCCTTTTCCGTAAAGGAAAGACTCAAAAAGATGTCTCCCTGTTGTAGGAAGTTGTTTTTAAACATTTATGGAGCTAAATAAAGGACAGTGCTAAAAAATTATGATGAGGTCTAAAAAATATATGTTAAAATATCAAGACTTTCAGCGTCACCCCGCTCAGCCATATATCTTCAAAAGAAAAACAAAATAAAATTATGAATAAGATCTGTGGGAAGTGATTGTAAACCCACCGGGATATTGAACAGGTATGCTGGCAGCGGGTAAATGCATGCATGGCGCCAAGACAACTTCGTCGGGGTACTGAACAGGCCTGCTGGCAGCGAAGCAATGTCGGGTATATGAAAATCTGTAAAAAAATATGAGAAACCTCTTTAATGTCCTTTATTCTTATCCAAAACTTCTTGACAGGATACAGATGTCAGAGTCGGTTAAATGGAAACCATGTCGAGGCTATGGACGCCTGCTGGCAGCAGTGGCCATGCCAACAGTATCGAAGATTTTATCTTTAATATCGTGACTTCCTGATCTTAAGACTGTTATTGGTTTTCATCTTTTAAAACACTGCTGGAAAAAATGAGTAATGATGATGTTTGTACGATTTTCTGGTTGTTGTTTATGAGTTGAAATTTTCTTTGTTGTCCTAATCTGAATTTATTTCTTTTGACAGAGATAACTGCTTCTACCACTATGTCGCCATTGTTGGCAACCAATTCAATTTTTTCTATTGTCCTATAAGTTGCCTACACCTATGTCTTCCGAAATTCAAATTGTCGTCACATCTTTCAAATAGACGAATATTTTCATTTCTTGCGACACTTGCAAATTTGTTTCCATTAAGTTTTCACGACTGTAAGCGTGAAAACTTCTCCTTTCGAGGTCACATTTCGATTACTATTTGAACTATCATCATCTTTTTATCGATATTTTCTATGGCACTTACCTTTGGTTTATCGTTATGTGGCTGAAAGGATTTTCGAACTATGCCTATTTGGACATTCTTATATTGATTTTATAACTTGATTTTATTAAGTTTGTGAGGCATTGAGCGTATAGATTTATATTTTTTACGACTTGCCTAGTCATTGAATTGCATAGGGGTCATGATTTATTTTGCTTTTATATATGATGTGATCCTTATGATAATCTTTTTATGGCTCTTGGCTTGTAAATTTTATGAGTATCGATTGGCATAATGGTTTAAAACTTTTGATTTATACAATGGCGCATGGTTAACATTTGGGTTTGGTTTCACTTGAATGTCAATGGTTTGAAAAACTATAGTTGATTTGGCGCGTTGGCATAACACTCACCATTTGATTCTTTGGTTGGCCAAACGATATGGTTTTTGAACTGTGCTATGATTGTTTGAACAGATGTGGAATTATCCGGTTGTACTTTACCATAACTATTTTGCATGGCGGTGAATAACTCCACCACCCTCGCATGCGCACATTAATGTTTTCCCCCTTTGATCGTTCATTGCGGTTAGACCGAATAGCTCTGCTCCTATGCGTTGGTGAATTCGAACCAAACCCTTACCATGTGCTCACACCATGGCCCCAATCATCCGAGCTGAACCCAATGGGAGCCAGGCCCTATTGATGTTTGACAGTGCCCGCAGTGACCTCAAGGAAAATGGGTGGCTTCCATTTATACAAAAATTTGAGGGTTTTAACCTCTGCGTAGCTCGACAATTTGCTTTAACCTTTGATGGTTGTCGAGCCAAGGTCGGCGATATTCAATTGGAAATTGATGAACAGTTTATCAGTCTTTCTACGGGTTTGCCTGCCACTGGACAATGATGGTCCAAGAATTGCAAAGTAGAGGAGGTCCCTTGGACACTGCTCTTCCAGTCGCGTAAAATCACCTCCTGTGATAAATTTTTGCCAATAACTATGCTTAAACAGCGTTGGCATGATTTATTGATGATAATCAAACAGTTTATCACCTGCGAAGGTCGGTACGGGTTTGTGTTCTTACACCACCTTCGTTTGCTTATGGTTTTTATGGGTTATCAGCTCAATATGCCCTATTATTTGCATAGAAGCCTGTTTAAAATGTCAAAGAAGTACAAAAGAAATCAGGCTGATAGTAGCCTTTTTCATTATGGGTTGGCTAGGCTTATTGTTGTCTGTCATTTGAGTCTACACGGAGATTGTTGGAGAAATTTCATTGCTCGGAATGATTTTGAGGATTCGAACCCCACACAGGTCGACAAACCTGTGGTGAGCGAGGTCAAGGTTGTACCCCCAGTACCCTACAATGTCCTCCTACCTAAACCCTTGGCCGACCTTCCTACCAACTCACCCCACACTGTGACTAAGAGTGTTGAGACTGTTAAGCCTATGGGAAAAAAGCAAAAAGCAAATCTCACTACAAACGCCAAAGGGAAGAAGAATGCACGTTTAATTTCACAGATGGCAAGAAATAATCCAACACCTCATGTCGATCCAAACCCATCATGTTGAGTGACGACTCCGACTCGGAATTAGAGAATTTATTGGCTAGCGAATACCCCTATTCGCAAGGTTTGTGTGCCGAACCCTCGTATGACTTTGTGTCAAACCTACCCCCCCACCTACAGGACGACCCTAACTACCCAGGCATTAAGTTGCCTTGTGAAGCCCTTGGGAATTTATCCAAACCCTCTCATGCTCTGTCTAAACCTACAGTGTCACCCTGTGATCAATGCAATGCATGGTTAGAGAGGTATTATAATAATGTGTCGATTCTCCAGTCAAAGATTCAATCTTTGGAGGACCAGGTTGCACTTCTTACCAGTCAAAAGGCTAAGCTATGAGCCACTGATAAGAAACAAAGGACGACATGCTCCATCTTGTTTAAAAATGTGGAATCAGCCACAGCTGTCGTGAATTCTAAGTTGGAATAATTGAGCAGCCTCGTCATCACACATGTATGTTCGATATCAATTGTTTTTTGTAAATAGTCCAGTTTTATATAAAGATTTGAATTCAGTTTTAAACAACTCTGTTTACAGCATTGATTGGCTCTGTTACATTGTATGCATTCTATACATAGCTTTGCTTTGACTAAATGGAAGTTCGTTTTCCCATTTTAGCTTCCATTGGATTTTCATCGATTTGATTGATCTTGGTGTGGATTTGATTTGTTTGATTGAGTTAAAACGGATGCTCTGTTGTCAATCGAATTTGTTTGAATCTATTCAAGACAGGAAGTGTTTTCCATATCCAATTTAGAACACAATCGCATTTCGTTTTGATTTCGTTATAATGCATACGCTATGATTAGCAACAATTTTGATATGGTTAATCGTTATGGTTTTATGTTCCATATGACTTTCGAGCAACAGGAATACAATTCAGATCATTTCCAATGTGATTATGTTTCTTCGGAAACAATGCTTTTTATTTCAAGCCTGAACAAACGCACTCAAATCATAAAATAGGTTCGATTCATAACGATTATGCTAAAAACCCAGCCGGTTAATTCGCATTGGTTTACTGTTAGCTCGACCATGTTATCAGTTGGATTCGTATCACAATGGGTATTCTGTTTGAATTTGATTTGTAAAATGAGATTGGACTCACGATTTATTTCTATATTAAACTTTGTCATGATCCATTTGGAATTAATGATTTCGTTCAATACCAATCAAGATTGTTCGCCCAGTTTGCAATTATTACTTCTGTCGATTCTATTATGGTTGTGATCACTATTAATCGATCTTGTATGTTGACTGTGCAAGGATCAATGATCGAAATCTATGACAATTTTTGTTTGGTTGATGTTGTTATGTATGATTTCATTTACCCATGATCGAAACAACCTTCCTATCTTTGAATTCAATTAAATGACTTGAATCTTGTTGCTATATCGTTATAACTATAAGAAGTGGAAAGTGATTTTGTGGATCGGATTGTATCCGTTGTTCAACAATCACATATGATATGTTTTTCAATTGGATATGAAACAATCTTATTGTTGTTCATTTTTGACTCATTTACCCGATTTTGTGGTAATAGAAGAACAGAGTATCCCTATCTCTATTTTCGATTGAATCATTTTGATCATGTTTAATGATGAATGATAAAATCATTTTGATTCGTTTTCAAGTAATCATTGGAAGATAATTGGATTTAATTCTTTTAAAAAAGATTTGATTTGATTTCAATTATGATCCTATTAAGAACCAAACATCAATATAGCATAGAAAAACCTCAAGAAAATTACTCAACGCTTTGAAAAAGAGATAATATCATATAATAAACCTCTTCGAGGGGGCAACCTCCTTTTACCCCACTTAAATGTTCAAGTACAAGATGATTCAAAATGAAAATGTCTCCTTGGTATATATAGGAGACTAGGAGGTTTAATGGCCTAAAGCCGACATAAATAAAATAAC
>ML797892.1:555844-593429 GCA_009831015.1 Picea engelmannii
ACCTGACATGGAGGCTGACAGTTTGGAAATGATATCATCAATATGGAAGCAGATCGTTCAAATCAAATTGATACAGTCAAATCGGATTTAGTCTCGCAACCTCCGGCAAAATAATCTATGTATTCAGTTGAACGTACGAGTGGATCTCACTTCGCCGAAATTGTGTTAACTAATGTCCATTCATTGTTGTAGCTTCAGAGAGCTCACACGTAGGCATAGGATGTTGAGATTCCTCCTTAGGTCCAGTGTCAATTATATGCTATGGTCTTGGGATTCTGCTCTGTTGCTTTCGGTTTGTCATTTTCTTTGTTTTTAGCAAAAAGTGAATACAGAAAATGTGCTCATAATGAAGACCAGTAGCAGATCCATCTCACTAAGTTCCAGTTCCATCCGAAAAACTCAAGCAAATACCATGAGTGAGGCATCAATTCCAAGTACAGTAAAAACAAATGCATCCTAGAGAACTTGAAAGGATGAGTCTGTTGCTTAGCGAGTGGAAATGGCATCACCAGTTACATAGTAAGTATAAGATCCCATAGTAAAGCAGGAGTGAAGGAAGCAGTTTACCCCATCCACAAAGCATCAAATACTGGGCATAAAGGTAGAGGTTATATGGAAAATATTTGGCTTGCTATAACAAATTTGGATTTAGGCTCTCGTGAAATTGCAAATTGTTAATATTGTTTATTTGTTCAATCAATCTTATGAGGTGGTTTATGCACATATGATATTTTGTTTTATTGCAGGGTTATCTCCAGCGGTCTACAGGATAAGGGACAAAGGTAAAAACACAAGAAGAGTGCAGTTGTGACGTTGTTTTAACTGTTGTTTCAGCTTGGTTTCTGCGCAGCTCTTATCTCGTATGAATTGCAGACCTTATTCATTATTTATTTTTAATTTTTTTTAATGTACTCGTTGTTTTATTGTTTTTCTTTGCAAACAGAAGCATGTGCAACTTTTTATTCGTTTTTTCTATTATGTTTTTAAAGTAAAAATAAAATAAAATAAAAACTATTTTACAAGCTTGTTAAAAATCTATGAGCAAATGGAAGATGAAAAAAATAGATTAGGAAAAAAAATTGTTTCATCAATTAATTGATATTCCTGAAATCAACCAATCAGTCAGTCATCCTACTTTTTGATCTTCGCAGTCGCATGAAGCGCGGAGGAGAGCATACTTATTCTAGCAAATGAAAAACTTGAAAATAAAACCCTACCTACACTATGCTAATTAGAAATGAGAGAGAAGTTACATGTAATCAAACAGCCAATGTATCCATGCACACAACAGTAATAAAAAAATGTTATCTTTCAATTTAGCAATTGGTAGTCAAGAACATGTATGAATGTGTGAAATTAGCGATTGAAACTGTAAATTAAAAAAAGAAAAAGAAAAACTAAATGAATCTGACCTAGTACTTGCTTGAAACCAACGTTCGATCAGGCTTTGATAGGCATAATTTGTCTTACTCATATCATGTTGTAGCTCCTCGCTGTCCTCCTCTCCCTCTTGTGTTCCTAATGATTCTTCATTAAAAATGCAAGCTTCTTCGTATGTTGATTCTTCGTTCGCCTCAGGAGGAATGAATAAGCTTTCGGCTACTATCAAGATATCCTCTTCCATAGAAGAGGAGATCCCGACTTTTGATAGGATCTGAGTGAGTTGTTCCAAGCTTAAATTCATTGTTAAATCATGTTAAAAAAAGGATTCTTACAGCACCCAAAACTGAAATCTAAATGAAAAAAACTTGAATAAAAGCACTCTTACTGAAATGAAAAAAAAAATACTCTTCACAGTTGTGGAAATTAAAATGTTCCTGATAGTTGGTAGGGATAGTGAGGAGTCTCATCTCATGAGCTTCTATGACCCTCAACACATGTAGATCATAAAAATTAAAACTACTTTTGCGTGAATTGAAATTTGCAGAAATTGAAATTACTTCTACCTGGTTGGTAGGGAGAACATGAGGAATCTCCTCTCACGAGTTTTTATGTCCCCTTACCAACATATCTAGATCACACTTGAAGAAATTGAAACTAATCTTGAAGAAATTGAAACTAATCTTGAAGAAATTGAAATTAATTCTACCTAGTTGGTAGAGAGAACATGAGGAGTCTCCTCTCACGAGCTTCTATGTCCCCTAACCAACATATCTAGATCACACTTGCAGAAATTGAAACTAATCTTGCAAAAATTGAAATTACTTCTACTTAGTTGGTAGGGAGACCATGAGGAGTCTCATGTCACAAGATTCTATGACCCCTTACCAATACGTTTAGATCACACTTGCATGAATTAAAATGAAAAAGAAACTAATACTTCAATTCATTGTGCTTCCCCGTCAACGACACCAAAATGTTGGGCTCTAAAGATGTCCTGAATTATAACCTCTATGCATCATCCAAAGGTAGGCGCTAGAAAAAGTGTTTTACTTGTTGCCTATGTAGGTTCTTACCTTCTTTTTTCAATACCTGTCCTCCAAAGATGCAACCCCTGCAAAGGGACAGTAATCGTAACAAAAGTAACAATAATTGTTCCATTCAAATGAACAGCAAAAGGAACAGTAATCGTGACAAGGGAACGACATTCATTATATTGGTTCAAACTGATGTTGTATTAATTGAGTTGTATTACTTGCCCAACTATCTAATTTCTCAACCCAGGGTTTGTAAACTGACGAAGCACATGCAAAGTATATGCAAGATTGAAGCAGGACTAATCTAATCTAATGTTTAAGCTACAACTGAAATTGAATCATTAATCTAACACACGACTGAAATTGAATTAATATAGTTGCGTAAATGAAATTACTCTAAGAATGGGAAATTTCATGAAGGAAATTAATCTAGGAATGGAGAATTGCGTAAAGGAAATTAATATAGGAATGGCGAACTACATGAAGGAAAAGAAAATACAACATGTGAAGAGTTGAATGACACAACAGCATATGTGAGATCTCACCAATGAAGCAATCATATATTACAATAATCAAATCAATCTTTATAAAAGAATAATGAAAGCATGAAAACTAAAACCATGAATCAAATCTAAGAATCTCTTTCTCTTTCGAATCCTAATGACTACTCTGATTATAATTATATAATCTAACTGAATCCTAATTCCTCTTCTACTTGAATCCTCATGAAGAGAGAGCACTATCTTTTATACATGAGAGCCTTGAAGATAAGATAACCATCTCATTATTATAGATCCACTTTTCTCTCAACCTATTTCCCATTATTACAAAATATAATCCCTTCAAATCCTCGCACATATCTCTTATATATCTTGGATAAGATATTCCAACCAAATCTCCATGATCTTCTTCTTGGAATGGGCTTGAATTATCTCCTCAAATCTTGAAATGGTGGAGGAAGTATTCGAGAAGTTATTTTGAATTAATCCTTCTCATATTCCTACACATTACAAAGCTCACACATATTTGAGATATATATGAAAACATGTTTATTTTCTAACATTTAATCACAAATTCCCTTTTAATACTAAAATGAATAAAGTGGAGAACAACAAGGTGAAACCCAAGTATATTTATGGAAATGATATCGTGAAAGGTTAATGGAGTGATGAAATGTGGAGAATGATGAAGGGAAAGGTGGATGAAAATAAGACATTTCTGAGCTCCAACATAAACGTACTGGTGCAGTATTGAATACAACGCACTGGTGCGGTATCGAATACAACGCACTGGTGCAGTATTGAATACAACACACTAGTGTGCACACATAAATGAGAAGCATCGGTGCGCATACATAAATAAGCACATGTGCACACATATAAATGAAAAGCATTAGTGTTTTTTATATTTATGCATGCACTGGTGTGTATTGTGATCATCCACACCCAGATATTTTGAAATGATAAAAATATAATCATACATTATGTTGTTTAAAGCAGCGTTGTTTTATCACAATTTTTAGCACCGATGCATTGTTGATTAAAAATTTGGTCACCTCGATTTTTCGATCTTCAGAATAATAATAAAAAATTGATTTCATAAGAAGGAAAATTTGAACGATTATAATCTCATGGTGTATCCCTCAATCTCATCTTCGTCATGCATATTACAGATTAAAAATATGAGTTTGTATGCTCAAGATATCAACATTTTTGTCCAACCACTCAATGAGCACTTTTTCCATGTGCAACACCGATGATGTTTCTCTTGTTACTAAGACTGCTCTCTTATGTTCAGTCTCAGGAATATTTTCTCATCTCATATTCTTGTGCCAAGTATTAAATCTCTTAAGTTTCTTCATCTCATATTCTCACACCAAATATTTAAATATTGATTTAAAGTTAAGTATGGAATTAATTTTATTCCTACACTCTACCATACTTAGTCTATCCCCATATCCCTCTCCCAGTTAATTCCTACACTCTACCATACTTAGTCTATCCCTATATCCCTCTCTCGTTATTCTCCATACTTTGAATATTTTTCATACTTCACTACTTAGTCTATTACCATATCCCTCTCCCCCTCTTGATCTTCTCTATACTTAGAATACTTTTCATTATACACTTTACACCCTCTCCACATCTGATTCCCTCTTTCCCATATCTCCACTCTCCCATACTTAAAACATTTCCTCACTTCTACAATACTCATCTTTCCCCCAGTTTGTAAATATAACTATAATTGGCCAAGAGACTATGGCAGACTAGATATGTGTGAATGTTGGATTTGATGAACCTTTTGTTATAAAAGGTCAATGTATGTATTTTATATTATTAATAGAAAATGGATAGTGTTGCATAATTGTTGAAAGGGGGGTTTTCCAAGATAGACCATGGTTCTATGAGAGAGATGGTGAGGGGAACCAAAAATGGTTGAGATGACCCCCCACCAAACTAGTACCTTACTGGATTTAATGGCTCAAACACAAAACAGTCCTCTGACCCAGAAATTAATTACCAGTCAGACAGGTAGCTCAAAGAGTCCTCCTCAAGATTTAATGAGGAGATGGGGAAAAGTACCTATTTTCAAGACTTCCAGACCTGACCACGAGCTAGGGATTCGAACCCATGCACCTTTGTTGAGGAAATCTAGGACAAGAGGTAATTTGTGGGTAGAGGCAGATATGCACGAGGAAGCATAGTCGAAAGACCAATCTTGAGAAGAGAAAAGAGTGCTTGCAGCTCTCTAATTAGAGGAACTAAGAAAAAATCTCATTTTCAACGCAAGAATTTATTGACATGGTTTTCGTTTCAAGATGATAAAAAGGGTTGACGAGTGACTCTGGAAGTACTCATGCAGACCTCCTTGCTTGGTATAGAGAAAATCGGTTGCCAATATCCCATGGGAGGAGGATAGTAACCTTTGTCCTGTTAGAAATAATAGGTGTGCTCATTTAACCATAGAAAATATAGCAATATTGTCACCCAACTATAGGCCAAAGCCACTCTCGATCACCTTAACCTTGACAGAGAGAATAATTATGAAAGCAAACCCTAGGGCCAAAATCCAATCAAGGTAGTGTACCACTCTCTAGAGCCACTGTACCAAGTAGAAAGTCCAAACCATAACCAAGAGAATGTCCAAGCCTAAAACTGAAAATACTAGTTGCAGTAGTTGCAGCTAAAGCTACTCTCCAGAATTGCACACTTACTAAATTTATGTAGTGCGCACTAAATTTCTGCAGTTGCAAGTTGTGTGTGTCCAAATGAGATCTTGCATCTTGTATTTATATTGCTCTTCCTTAGCTTTGTTGGTGCATAATTAATCAGAACAGTGTCCTTCTCAGGTTAGCAACAAAAGGCACTGAGTAGTCTAGAGCGTTGGAATTTTCATATCCTCCGAAGAGAAGAAGTCTCACCCGAAGCGCAACCAAGACAGAAATATAGGGAAGGGCAAGGAGAATACTTAGGTGGGTTTCCATAACCTTCAATATTCAACATGATATTTCACAAGATAGACTAACTAAATAATAGATCTGAACTCATTCATACTAGAAATAAAGACACTCAAGTTGTGGAATCATTTGTAACCAGAGATATTATATTGATATTATCAAGAATAAAGAAGTATTATAAAGAGACAATTCATATGCATAAACACAGAATGACACGATATATTTCAAAATTTTAGGTCCTTATTTATATATTAGTAGTAGAGATTCTCAGATACAATCTCAGAGATACAAATAATTACTCTGTTATGAACTCTTGACTTCGGACTCATGTCACAGAGCTCTTTCTACCCTTTTTTCTTTAACTGTATGCAAATTACAATTACAGAACCTTTTCTCAACTACACCCAACCAACCAACCATAGCCAACAATAACAGCAAAACCCAACCAATAATAGCCAACCCAACCCTTTTACAATAGTATGGATCTCATATATAGGCTGAGTGGGATCTTCTAGCTTTGGGCTCGCATACTTTCTTGTTCTGTTGTAACTGCTTTTGCCTCGTTGGCATTGCGTTGTCCCTTTCTGCAACAGATTTTTGTTCATTTACTTGCTCCACTGTATAGCTCTTTTTGTAGCTTGTGCAACTCGTGTTTGACCAAAACTGGGACTGTAGTCCTTCGTGTGCAATATTCAACCCAAAAATAAAGGGCCCAATGGGCTCCAACCACAAGCCTTGACTCTCCCTCGAGTCAAGTACTTGGTTCTTTCGAAACTTCTAGGAGTTCATGTTGCTTTCCCTTGTCCTCCTTCTCCACTTTGCTTTCATATTATGCTTGTGCTTTGTCTTTTTCTTCCTCTTCAAATGAAGGGCCCAACTCTAGGACCAACTCTAAGGCTCACTTCCTAACATCCTGGAAACTCCCAATTTTATCCTGTCGCTTCCTGGCAAGGAGTGAGGCCTCAGCTATAAACTGTTGAGTTGCATCTGTGATGCATCCTTTAGGCTTGGATGGAACCAGAGAGTTCCATTTAGAGTCAGTTGTAGCATCTACCTGATTCATATGCATATACATTTTCTAAACGATAGGTTGAAATTCGCACAGCTCCTTCTTGTCCATGGATTGAACCTCAAACAAAGTGTTCATCTCATTGTCTGCTTCTTGGATTTGATCGAAGTTCTCCTGTTGCTCCAGTGGATCCATGGTGACAGAAACTTACTCATTGAGCAACTATATTCTTGCGCACACATCCTCTATAGTTTGGTTGTTCCTTGCAATAATTATCATCTAATTGTTGACTTCTCAAAATATCTTTGTGCACTTGTGTAGTGTTTCTCGAGCATTTTTACCTTCCAGCACTATTTTCTCCATCTTCTCTTGCATGTTCCAAGGTTGTTTCTCTTGTTCTTGCTAACTCTCCCGCAACTGCACTTCCATCTTTTCTGCATGAATAGCCATTTATGACCATGCTCCCTATAGTAGCTCGATCCGATGCTCAAGATCTCCTGCAGCACTGGAATCTAGCAGTTGTGGTGCTACTTTCCTTATTTTTGGCAAGGCTTCAACAAGCTTCGCCTGGACTCTTTCCAGTTTCTGCTCCACTTGAATCTTGGCGTATCCTTCATGTGTTCTACATTCTTGGGAAAGGAGTTTTTCCTCCCTTTTGAAATTTGCATTCCTTTCGGCCTGTTGGAGCCTCTGCTCCAATTGATCAATTGCGGCTTTAATCATTCTGACTAGTGGCGTTGATGGCCACTGTGCAAGGTCAGTGGAAGAAGGGGTGGCTTCCCTGGGTGCTCGGACCTGCATTGGGATTCCACTAGTCGTTGAATGCTCTAAAGGTGTCTCCACCTCCTCCTCTCCTATATATGATCCTGGCGAAAGCCTCAACCTCAATGTCGATGGAAGGAACGTTAGAATGTCTATTATGGCCACATAGAATTACAGCAACTATGCACACTGCTAAGGGTTTTGGAGGAATAGCTCCATCTATTCGTGTACCGATGTTTCACTTTGTCCTGAGGCCATCTTAGGTTCCTTCTGAACCTCTGGTACCTCTGCATCTTTGTGGACCTCAGCTTCTGGGGTTGCGCTTCCAATAGCACCATCAACATTGGTCGTTAAGGAAGTGCATTGAGGACTTAGGACTTGTGGATTTTATCCTTCTTGCATCTCCATTGACAACGGAGTGTCCTTAATTAGCACAAAGGGTATGATCTATTGGTCCTGGGCTTCATCGTTTGGGCCAGTAAGTTCTATCCTATGTTCAGGTACTTCTAGGTTTTGACCAGAGATTTCTTGTCTATGCTCAAGTATCTCTGGGGGATCCAAATGCATGGGTTATGGTTCGATGGTTTGGGATGAAATGGCGGTTTATTGAGGTGGTGACTAGGGTTTTTGTGGTGATGGAGGTTTCTCAGTGATGATGGTGATGGATGGAGTGGTGTCAGGCTCAGGGTCATTTTGAATGTCTATAATGTGGTTTTCTTGAGCCATTAAGCAAGTGCGAGGAACGGTGGATGAAATGGGTTGGGGGTTCAGAACCTTTCTTGGGGAGATCCCCATCCTAGGCTTCTTGGTCATTGGCTCTGTGATGAATGCATCACTGAGAGTTGACATCCTTACCTATCAACATAGCTTGATCTGGAAGTTGCGGGAACATAGGTAATGGTCTCTTCTTGCTCTCCAGTGGTTGTGTCTTTTCCTCCTCGTCAGATTCCATCTGTACTAGGGATTATTTCTTTTGTACCTCTGGGCCTAAGCTCAGCCCTACCCCTACTTCATGACCCCTCTTCTTCAGCCGCTCCGCAAGAAAAATGTAATGCATTCCTGACTTATGTGGGTTGCATTTGAATCCAGGCCATGACATAACCTCCTTGTCAAAGGCCTCCTCATCTAAGTAGAATGGAAGCATGCGTGAGTGGAAGTCCTCTTTGTTGTCATACCTTGGCCACACGAATGTATGGTGGCGGTTCATGATGAATGCAATGTTTCTCGTATTGCAGTTGAGCAACTCCTGTGAAATGTGCAACCTCTGTGTTGTGTCGAGCAACATGTTGTACCATTCGGAGAATGTTGTGTTATTGAAGGTGGTGTTCTCCGAGTACGACCTTGAGTTCCAAGGCTCAAACATCTTTTTCAATCACCCTTTATCTGCTGGCGACAATGGTCTTCCTGCAGGTGGCGTCCACTTCAGCATTGTGAATGCAAGCAAAAAGTAGTCGTAGGTGAAAGTTCCACCCTTCTCTTGCTCTTCCTCGTAGGCCACGAGGAGTTCCTTTAGTAAATAGCTTCACCAGTTGAATATAGTGCCATTGGCACAAAAATCTTCCACTGATAGAGCATCCAGTATACACTCTCCTTTGTAGTAAGACCACATAACCTTGCTAGCAATTATATAGCAATTGTTCATGACCGTCTCAGGTAGAATGGGGTCGATCTTGGTTTTTCACCCCCCCTCTATGTATGAAACCGCTCATATAAATGGGGCTCCCCCTTCTTCTTTCCATGCTTGTTGGGACCCTGGAAACCTTTGGAAACATCCTCACCTTCGATGGATAGTCTAGTAAGATGATGGATGTCCTCTGCGCGAATTGGATATCTCCTATACAACCACAGGCTTTTATCATGTACCATGCTAATGAGAAACTTGGTACACCTCACAACTTCTCCAGTTGTGCCGAAAATTGGCAGATCCCTAAGGTTCATGATGGTAGAGTTGAACAGATTAATGAACTTGGGCTTTGGCACAAACTGCATGCCTCCCAACTCGTCTGGAGCGACATTCCAGAAGACATCAATGTTCATCTGAGGGAATAGAACCTGGTCTTTCAGGTCAAGGTCGAGGAGCTTGACTTTCTCGACCTTCCCTTTGAGATTGCCCAACCCGAGGGTCACAGGGCTCATATGGTACTTCATCCTTTGAAATGACACTTCTACTCCCTATACCTCTTGGCATGGTGAGTCTGAAATATCAACAAATTCTGCAGGTGAAACAAGGATTGGGGATCATGACTGAGGGTCGAGGGATTACACAGATTTTCTCACAATTCAGAATTCACAAATCGCTAAGTTCTCTCTAAAAAACAATGTGTCCTACACCGAGTTCACAGAACCTTATAATCTGGATTAGCTAGAAAATTCTGCAATAACTTCTATTCATCATTAACCCTATAGACACAACTTGGATCTGAGTTGTCTGAAGGGACTGGTTAACGGGATAAATCTATTAGGTGATCTCGAAATTTACTGGGCAAGTTGGTCAGGGACATGGCCAATTCCAAACCTTATTGTTTAACGGATGAGAATCCTAGTGCGAATACTGATGGAATCTTCGTGTATCGCAGATTTATGGTTTAACAGAATTCATATAGGTTATTGTAGCGGTAATAAAGGTTATGACTAGACAGGGTTTGTGTGGCACATGGACTAGGATTGTGTCTGGATTCTCTCTCCCTTCAACCACAAAGGGGTCCTCATCATATTTAATGACTGTCATTAATATATTTGTGGCTCTTATGATCCTACGTTGTTGAGTAATCATTTCTGCATCAAACAACACCTTAGACGAAAAAAATGAACTACATGTCGCAGTGCAACAATGCACTCTTCGACTTTATTAACTGAATTCGAAAAAATTGCAAAAACCTCAAATCTAACTACTATACATGCTCCTTCGGACTAAAGAAACAGTCATTTAGCTCAGTTATCATACATATAGGGTTTCAGGTGAGCGTCATTCACCCATTATGGTCGAAGTATACCATCCAGTTGTGCGAGTCTCACTACTCCAGAAAGTCAGATCTCTGCAACTATAAATGGTCCCAACCAATGCATGTGCAACTTGCCTGGATGTTTCTAGTATCGACTTTCATAAAATAGGACCTTATCTCCTTGCACAAATGCTTTGGTCTTAATGTGTCCGTCATGCCAAGATTTTTTCCTTGCTTTCTCAACTGATTGATGGAAGTCTGCTAAAAAACTGGTCTCTTCAAGTTCTTTCAATTCCATGAGCCTCTGCGCAATTAATTCATCCTCCGACGTGTGTAACCTGTGAAATATATAGACTCGGAGTAATGAATTATGCAGCTACCACAGCCTCTTTCCCATAAAATAACTGAAATGGAGTGTACTTTTGGAGTTTCTTTGTGGTTGTCCTGTAAGCCCATAAAAATGTTGGGACTATGTCATCCCAATCCTCCCTATTTTCGCAAAAAACCTTTGTTAATCCTCTCTCCAAAATCTTGTTAAACACTTCCACGGTTCCATTGGCTTGCAGATGGTAGGGGATACTTTTATGATGTTGGACCAAGAACTTTGATGTAATCTTTGATATTGTACTACTAATAAAATGACCACCCTGATTAGTGGTTAGACTCCTGGGACATCCAAACCGAGTGATAATATTTTCAAAAATGAACCTAGCAGCAGTATCGGTATAAGAATATTGAATGGTTGTTGCTTCATCCCAATGTGTAAAGTAATCAGTTGCGGTAATAATATACCTATCCTTTGAATTCTTAGTTGTGGGGTTGATTGGCCCAATGAAATCAACCACCCATTTCTCAAATACTTGTAGAGCTCGAGCTGGCTGAGAAAGTAATTCATCTCGTCATGATGGCTTACCCACTCATTGAAAAATGTCGCAATATCTAGAATATGCCCTTGCATCCTTGAAGAGCATGGCCCACCATAGTCCATCTTGGAGGAATTTATGCGCAGTGGTCTTTCCTCCAACATGACCTCCCGCAACTCCACTATGGCACTCCCACAGTGTGTCTTGTCTTTCATGATCTAAGACACATCTCCTGAGGATACTATCTAGTCCCAAATTATACAATTTCCCTGCAATCAATTGATATTCTGCTTCTCTAACCACCATATGACATTTCTGAGTTGCGGAGTATGTTTATGGGAAGGGCCTTGTACTTAAGAAGATTGTTATGTATTCCAGGTATTCTGGTATGGCCTCAACCTGGAACAAGTCTGCATATGGGATCTGATCATCCACTGCTCCGCCACTGTATCCTGACTCTAATCTAGACAGGAGATCAGGCCCCACATTGCATCTTCCAGGATTAATGATTACTTCAAATGAAAATTCCTGAAACAGTAACAACCATCGACAGATTCTTCCTTCCAAAACAGGTTTGTTAACTAGATATTTTAATGCAGAATGATCAGTAAAGAACTTAAAATGAGAACCTAACAAATAATGTCTAAACTTCTGCAAAGCGTAAATCATAGTTAAACCCTCCCTTTTTGTGGTTGTATAGTTGCGATCAGCTTGCCACAACTTCCTGCTAGCAAAGTAGATAGGATGATCCATGGCTCCATATTTTGGTTGCGCTAAAATGGCTCCCAGGGCAATACATGATGTGTCTACGTTCACATGAAATTCGTTTTCCCAATTTGGAAATATGAGAATAGGTGTTGTGTTGAGATTTTCCTTCAAGATATCGAACTCTTTATCACACTATGGAGTCCACTGGAACACTTTGGACTTATTTAGTAGATTTTCTAGAGGTGCAGTAATGTTTGCATATCTTCTGATAAACCTGTGATAGTACCCGGTGTGCCCCAATGTGGAGCACAACTTCTTAGAACTCATAGGTGGCAGCATGTTCATAACCGCAACTTTGGTTGGGTCTACTAGTACTTCTTCTCGGCATACTATGTGACCTAACAAATTTCCATGTGACACACAGAAGATACACTTTCTGAGCTTCAATGATATCTGTAATTCTCTACATCTATCAAACATCAGACGTAGTAGCACTACACGTTCCTTGAGGAGACTATACATCGTCCAATCATCCATATAAACTTCTATAAACTTGTGAATAAATTCTCAAAAAATTGATATTACAATCTGGGAAAAAACTACAGGGGCGTTCTTTAGGCCGAAGGGCATCACTTTATATGAAAATGACCCCCATTATGTTATGAATGTGGTCTTCATTTTGTCTTCTTTTGCAATCCTTACTTGGTGATACCCCGAAAATCCATCTATGAATGATTACTATTATTTCCCCACAACTTGTTCTAGCACCTCATCAGTAAAAGGTGTTGGGAAAGGGTCATGTACACAGGCAGAGTTAAGGGTTATGTAGTATACACACACCCTAATTTCCTCTATGCCTTTCTTTCTCTGGATGACTATTGGGTTAACCCATTCTGCTTCTTCCACTACAAAAATAAGTTCATCTTCCATCATCTTGTTTATTTCCCTCTTAACCTTCTCTTTTACTCTAGGGTTAAGACAATATGGTCTATGCCTTACAGGATTTGATCCTGGTTTTAGTTCAATTTTCATCTCTCCCATAGCTCCTTTAATCCCTTTTAGCTCTGAAAATGTCTTTGGGAACAATTCATCATACTCTCACAACAAGCTATGTATTTCTTGACTAGTTTGTTCATCCCAATAATCTCCTACCATAGCTATCTTATGTTGCTCTGTGGTCCCTATATTGACTTTGTGCAACTTCAATGGATAATTATAAGAACCATCAGTCTGGTTGGGTATGATGTTATGTATTTCTCTACTTCCTTTTGTTTCATTAATGGCTAAGTTTCTCAATTCTTCTAAATCATCTGGGCCTTCCAAATCCTTCTCAATTTTATAGCATTCTATAGGTCTCTTGTCCAAGTCTAGGCGAAGGTTAGATTGAATTTCTTGGCTATGCTTTGCACATACCACTAGGTCTGATTTTCATTCACCATTATCTGTAAAAAGGAATTATTTTATTCTTTGCGGGACTACTTTAAGCTCAGGGTACTTACTTGTAAACGAGAAGTCCTTGAAACATTGATCTGTCAATGTTCATCAGTCATTGGTTTGTCTTTTGGTTTCTTCCTGTATGTACCAAGCTTTCGGAATTGGGCCTAGTGAATGGGGAAATACTTGAACCCAAAAGCGATATGGTATTTCCGCAACTTGACATTGTTTCACACATTGTTCAATATGTGCTTTAGGATCAGACTATCCATTGAACAGTTGTGCAACTTGGAAATCCGTCTGCATCTCTGATTCCAGCTGGTCCTTATCTTGAAATTTATATCGGATAGCTTGTTTCACATCTTATCAGTTCTCAACTAAGCCTTGTGATTGGTCCACCATCTGGAAGGGGTATCCTGGAGGGCTAAATCCAACATTGAGATCCTTTTATCTTTTCCTATATTTTCTTCCATGCTGACCAGAAAATTGTCAAGTCCTGAGGTACCATTGTATATTGGGCGTTCTCTAACCTTGGTTCCAACCCATCTAGTTTCTCTGACAGTTGCGGATCTTCTCGAAAATATTTCATATGAACCTTGCTGCCAACTGTCAAATGCCAGTTCTGAATCTTCATCCGCTAATTGTATGCTCCTCCAACTTATTGATCCATCAGCAGTGGTATTTATGTAGTCGTCTCTCGTTCTTTTTGTTACAGTGTAAAACTGATCCAAGTCTTCTCCCTCCATATTGTTGTCTATTGGCTCTATGTATTGAGGGCCTACATATAGATCCAAGGGTTGAACTATTTTTATTTCGTCTGCTTCAAAATTCATAGTGTCTTTCTTTAGGTCAATCACCGCACAGTTGTCATAAGCCCAATCAATACCAAGTAGTGCAGGATAATATTCCTTATCCCCCATGATTTTGATCACCTCAAAATCAGCTACAGTCTTCAGTCCCGCAACATCTATTTCCACATTCTCCAGTATTCCTATTGGAAAAATATAATATTGATTGGCCATTCTTAGTTGGATTGGGGAATATGTCAACTCGGGTTTTCCTAAAGCTTCCCAGGTCTTTTTAGGCAATATATTAACATCATATCCTAGATCTAACATGGCATCCTTAATCTCAAATTCATCTAGCTAGGCTACTAATCTAAACTCTTTTCCAATCTATACTTTCCTTCTCTACACTCTCTGAGTATTCTTCTCAGAAAAATCCTTATTCTTGTTTCTAGAGATTCTTCATTCCCTAGAACTAGGTACAGTGCATTGTGAAACTTTTTTGTCAACTGGTCATTCCCAAGAATATCAGAAAATAAATGAAACCAAAGTTGACTACATTTTGTGGTTTCTCAGGTTGTCTCATCAGGACTACAGGGTTTCTGGTTGTAGGGAGTGAAGCAGGGACTTGCACAATCTTAGGGTAAAGAATAGGCTAAGGGGGTTTCTCTTGCATCTCAGGGCTAGGGATATTCTGAAATACTTCTATGGAATTTTTAAAGTATAGTTTATGTTTCAGAGGATCATACATGTCCTCCTTAGGCGTTGCTTTCTATATTTGATGTAAATTTTCAGCATCTGTGTCGGTCTTTTCCCCTCCTCGGGTAATGAAATTAAGGTTGGCCATTTGTCCTCTAATAACTCTCTTTATCTCTGAACTGATGAGGTTAGTTCCTCGTTGGCGTACCTGATCTTCCCATTTTTCAATTACTTTTGGGCAATCTTCAGTTGCGTGCCCATTGGGTCTGCAGTGAGAGCACCATGGTCACCTTGGATGAGGACAATCTCTAACCATGTGGCCTTGCTCATCACAGTTGTATCATCTACTTGGTCCTCTTCCCCCGGTTCTTCCTCCTATGAAGTCTCCTCCAAATCCACCTCCTTGACCTCTTCTCGGTCCCTGAGGGGTTTCATTCACCTTGAATGATGTTCGATCCAGTATGTCCGCAAGTGCATCCAATGCTCTACATTGATTCGTAGCATGTGTTGTAGATGCACAAAAATCACAATGCACAGTATTCGGTATTGTTGAATACTTCTGAATAATGGGGAATTGTCTCATTCCATGCCCATGGATTCGGAAAATATCGCAATACTCAACTGATGGTGATGCTTGATTACCTGGAAAAGAATGATATGGGGTTGGGGTATGGAATGGAAAATTCATGGATACTTGTGCAACTCCTCTCGTGGGTCCTGGTGAATGTCCCATCGGATTCTGAGGAGGTCTCATTCCCCTCATTCATGGAAATTTGTTCACCAAATATCCCTCTATGTAACATCCAGGACACCGAACTTGCGGTCGTCCTGGTCTGGGTATCGTCAATTCTTGAATCTTCTCTGTCAGCGCTGATATTTTCCCTTGCAGTTGCACCAAATTTGCATCTGCTAGGGGTCTGGTCACTCTCAGGCTCCTCGAATATCCTACCATGGCTTCATTCTTCATTGATTGTTCCAAGGCATCTGTCAAAGTGGCTATCTGTTGTTGCATTATCAGAATCCATGTCAGAGGTAGCAATCCCTGGATATACCATTCTCTTTGATTTTCCTCATGAATTGGATGCGCTAACCTCCCTATAGAATCTTTAAACTTCTAGCTATATTCCCAGGCTAATTCACCTTCCGTTTGTTGAATTTGGTGCAACTCAGGCAGAGCTTGTTGTTCTGACTGAGGTAGCTTAAAATCCGCTATGAACTTTGTCCATACCTGGTCAAGTGTGAATGCTTGACCTTGCACTCCTGGTAATCTTGGCTCAATGGCCTCCATATATTATTTAATATCACAACCTCTCAAAGTAGTCTGGAACTTAACCAATTTATTTTCATCCAGAGTCCCTTTAGACCTCCATATTTCTATGCATAAGAACCAATTCTACTCAACATATTCATCTCCCTTACCCCAGAATTTTGGGTATCTAGCAATCGAACCTCTCGTGTTACCAGCCATTGTTGATCTTACTGCTCCTACCAAAATAAAACCTAACGGTCTTGGTTGCGATCTACCAGGGGATCCCAATATCCTCCCAGTGTTCACGGTCCCTGGTTGTGGCTGACTAACTGAATGTAATGGAATAGAAATAGCATAAGAAGGTAGTATATAATTTACCACATGTATAGAAGACACTTGGAGTATGGGTGATTCAAGGTTGGTGCCATTGGCTTCGGGGTTGGTTTCTTTGATCTGGGGGGTCTCGTTCTCATCCTCTGAAACAGTCTCTTTAGCCAGATTCCTGATCTTTACTAGCATCAAGGTTGAATCTTCTCTTTCTTCTTCAAGATCCATGTCAGATTCCTTTTTCTCGTACTTCTACACCTTCTCCTTCTTTTCCACCCTCCCGAGAAATTCTTTCTCTCTGTGCTTCTCTCTCACTTAATCTTTGACTGGCCATTCTTTCATGTCTTCTCATCTTCCGCAACTCTTCCATATGTCCTTCCTATACTTCTCCTAGTCCGACTTATTTCCACAACTTCTCAGACTATTTTATTTCTTTCTTTATCTTACCGCACCACCACTTCTCAACTATGGTGGCTCTTTTCAAGGCTCCCTCATCTCTTGAGTCCATTTCTTGTTTCTCCCTCATTTGTCAAAGAACCCTCTCCCCTCTCTCAGTCCATGACTCCACCCCAAACTTACCCCACCCCAAGTGAGGGTGTTTACACTATCATCTCAGTCGGGGACATAGTCAACATCCCCTCTTCCATCAAGAAAACCTTAATCCACAAGGCGATTTCTCTCAACATTCTTCCCCTTGCGTATTTCTTGAAATCCTCTTCTGAACGTGAAATAGATTGGTGATTCTCATCTGCAAACTCGATAATATATCCTTCTAATGTTGTATTGACCCAGAAATTGATCGCTCATGTTATCGAACGATCCAGCCGATGAAGTGTTGCGATATTTTCCATGTCCCAAGTGCAGGTATTCTTGACTCGTTCTTGGAATTCTGGGGCTTCTTGGAGCCTATCTATCCAATGGGAAAGTTCTTACGGGAACTTAACCCAAAATATATCGTACTGGTCACTCGATCTTTTTGAGTAAAAGACTACCTCTCAGGTATCTTTCACAGATTTTCCTCTCGGCTCCGCTTATTTCCATATGAAGGCATCGCAATTTCTCTCCCACCAGTGGTGAATATCATATATGTGAATCCACGAAAGCATTCTCCCTACAGGTTCCCTTTTAACGCAGGTCCCGACAACGGAACCATTTTGTTGACACGGAATTGATCAGACCAGGGTCCTTCTTAGGTTACCAACAAAAGGCATCGAGTAGTCTAGAGCTCTGGCATTTTCATCTCCTCTGAAGAGAAGAAGTCTCACCAAAAGCGCAACCAAGACAGAAATATAGGGAAGGGAAAGGAGAATACTTAGGTGGGTTTCCAGAACCTTCAAGATTTACCATGATCTTGCGCAAGATAGACTAACTACATAATAGATCTAAACTCATTCATACTAGAAATAAATAGACTCAAGTTGTGGAATCATTTGTAACTAGAGATATCATATTGATCTTATCAAACATAAATAATTATTCTAAAGAGACAATTCATATTCATAAACGCAGAACGACACAGTATATTTCAAAATTTTAGGTCCTTCTTTATATATTAGCAGCAGATCTTCTCAAATACAATCTCAGAGATACAAATAGGTACTTTGTTACGAACTCCTGACTCTGGACTCATGTCACAGAGCTCTATCTACCCTTTTTCCCAGAACTATATGCAAATTACAATTACATAACCTTTTCTCAACTACACCCAACCAACCAACCATAGCCAACAACAACAGCAAAACCCAACCAATAATATCCAACCCAACCCTTTTACAATAGTATGCATCTCATATATAGGTTGAGTGGGATCTTCTGGATTTGGGATCACATGCTTTCTTGTTTTGTTGTAACTGCTTTTGCCTCATTGGTGTTGCACTATACCTTTCTGCAATCGATTTATGTTCCTTTACTTGCTCCACTATCCAGTGCTTTTGTATCTTGTGCAACTCATGTTTGACCAAAAATGGGACTGTAGTCCTTCTTGCACAATATTCAACCCAAAAATGAAGGGCCCAAAAAGATCTTTGGGCCGACTTCTCATTTTGGAGGCTAAAAACTCAATTTTAATTATTTTCTTTAGATGACTTGTCTTCTAGGGTTATGTCCATTGCTTTAGGGTTTATTCTTGCTTCCCAAAATATTCTATTCTTGTAAGGGTTACATGTGGAGGTTTAATACCTCTCACAGCTATCATAATATCAACACGTCCCTGACTGTCACTGAGAAAGAAGAAAGAGTATCTCATATCATTGTGGTCTAGCTCGGGGGTGGCCAGCGGTAAATCCATTTAGGAGTGGTTGTGCCTATGTTTGGCTAGAAATAGACACCCATTTCAGCAATCGCTTCACGATTTCTGGTTTTTGATAAGTATTTTCATAATCTGTGTATTCAAACGGAAATGATAATTGAATATATTTATATGTCTATAACTGAGTTTTGTATTGAATGATTAAGGTAGGAATATGTATTGTCTCTCTGTGAACCCATACTTTCAAGTGGTCTTCTGCTTGCCTCGGCTTAGCCATTAGAAGAGTTATGGGATGTAATTCTGCAAGAGTGTCGAGGAAGGATTTACTAGGATGCTTAAGTCCTACAGACCTCTAGAATATACCTTCGCGGGAATACTAAGTTCAAACCCTATCGAAGGAGGGAACCTCCTTCAAACCTTTCACTCGTGTGACGAAAGGGCTCATGCTCGTTCCCTTAACCAATTCATGAATAAGAGATTAATGTGTATTCATGAATAAGGACCCATGTGAACAAGGCATGGGAACCCTGCGTTAGGCCCAAAAGGAGCCAAGCCTTGGTAGCTTCGAAACTCCGAGATTTCATAGCTATGGAGTGTTACTACTTTACCATTTGTAAACCAACCAAGGTAATTGGTTGTTACGATTACCCCGAAGGTCGAATGACGCCTGGCAGTTTCCCTATCTATGGAAAATAGACCTGCCCCACCGTTAAACCCTGATCCATTCATCAATCACAAGGTAACATGAGCCGCATATCCGAGGGTATTCGAGATTCCCCTTGGTCGTTGGATCTTCACCGAGGTAAGTCCGGTGAAGTATTACTTCGAGAGAATAGAGATGTTATAGCACCAAACTCCCCGAACGTCAGAGTTATGAAGTGATGAGATCTGTGGATCTGGGGAGTTCGTTAAGAACCCCTCTTAATCATCTGATCATCCAGTAGATGGGCCCGGGTACGTTACTTCAGCGAAGTCCTTCTTCGGGATAACATAGCAGCCATCATGCCAAAATCTTTGAAGTTCAAACCCGTGAAGTGACAAGGACTGTAGATCTAGGAACCCTTCGATATCTCCCTGACCGTTAGATTTAGACCATGGTCATCCCGGTGCTAACCACTTCGGGAGTAAAGAGGAAGTCACACCACGGATTCCCCAAATGTTGAAGTTATGAAGTAATGAAGGTCGTATATTCATGGGCTACGTGGATATACATTGACCATGAGATCAACAGGCTTGGAAGGCTATCAGTTTAGGGTGACATTGCACGTTGTCATCACCTAGGGTGATGTGGACCCATGGTTGATGTGCTTTGTGTCACCTGGATTCATACATTTCACAGACCCTATGTGCCCATTTAAACATAACATCTGTCATCCACTGTAGGGGCCACGTGTCATCTTTGCCTTTCCGCGTGTCACCCCTCGAACATGCTTACTTGGTCCATTTGGCAAGTGGAGTAGTCGGGACCCACTTTTCCTTACCTCTATGTCTAGTACATCACCATGTGCGAGGGTGGACCCTTAAAGACTCTGAGGTTTTAGGATGATGTGTTGAGGATCAGTCGAAAGGCCCAAAGGTCAAAGCCACGTAACGAGATTTCTATCTCCTTCGGGAGTTTGGAAAGTTAGGACTCTAGAGGATAGGAGTGTAAAAAAGAGAAGGGGCATTCAACATCGAACGTCGAACTTCCCTCTAGCTCATGTGTGAAATGAAGACCAGGTCCCCCCATTGGATTTAACGGTGGATGAACCTCCCTTGTGGATGTAGGAACTTGGGGACGGTACGAATGAGGTGGACCCATGTGGGAACCGCGTGGCCCATGTCTGACAATGCTCGAATAACTTCAAGAGGCCATAACTTGCAATCTAGAGTTCGTTTTTTAGTCTCGTAGTAGTCGTTAGTGAGCTACGGTTGAGTAGAAAAGAATGGATATCTCAAAGAGATGATTCGAGATGACTAAAGTAAGAAAAATTTTGAGGTCCCATCTCTAGAAAGGGAACTTATGTGTTTAGTGTGTTACAAATTGGTATCAGAGCATAGCTACAACACTTGGCCTGCTTGGGCTCATGAACGAGTCACATAAAAAAAAATCTAGAGAAATTTTAGGGGTGACACCCTATCTTACCCCATTCCTAAGAGGCTTATTTAAACCTCTATTGAAGGAAGGAATGAAACTTTATACTATTGTATATGTTTTGAAAAATTTGAACGGTGTGATGTTCATAAACTAGTAGATCATTAACTCATAGAAAATGTTTTATCATCACTCAAGCAATCAGTGGACCACGGGAAAAACTACAGCATAAAGGATGGTGACACACCATGAATTGGGGAAAATCTCCCACAATAGAGAGGAAGAATGGTGAAAACCCCTCCATATTTGGTTGAAACTGTAAGAAGCGTCATGGAAGAATTACAGAGTTGTAAGGTTGACAAAGAAAGGCTGATAAAAGAGCAGGAAAATCAAATTGGAATTAATCCAGTCCTACTGCAAATATTATCAGATATACAAAGGAAGTTGCAGCATGGACCAGCAGTTAGTCGTGTGGAAATACATCGTATGAATAAAACCCATAGTCCACCCGAGATATGGAAGCATGGACCTGAAAGTGGCCACACCAAGAGAAGAACCTCAAAGAAGGTCCAACATGGAGCCAAGAGACACTCATCGGAAGAATCCTCTAGTGAGGAAACTGACAAATCCAAGGAATCTTCTAGTAGAAAAATCAGTTTGTATTCCCAAAGGAAAAGAAAGAAGAGGAAACAGTGTAAGAGCCATGACCCTGAAGAGTTCAAGAAATCCAAAAAAAACACTTTCGATGGAGAAATTAAGAAGGGGGAAGAAGCATAAGTTTGGTTGTTTGGCTTGAAGAAGTACTTCAGATTCCATGACTGCTCTGAAAATTTAAAGGTTTGAATAGCAATTTTTAGCATGAATGGAAAGGCCTCCATTTGGTGGGAGGACATTAGGAATGTGAAAGGAATCCATGAAAAGGACTTGTCATGGAAACAATGTGAGAAATACTTTAGAAGAAGTATATGTCAGAGAAATACTTTGATGGGAAGACCAAGGAGTTCTATGAACTCAAGTTGGGACAATTTACAATAGATGAAAAGGTAAAGATGCAACGATTTATTAGTGGGCTACCTTAGTCCTTCCGGGATAGAATTGAATTTGGTGAGCCAAAGACCTTAGAAGACACTATCTGGAAGTCAAGGTATTTCTATGAGAAGTTCAAGAACAAGACAGAACCTCACGAGGACTGGAAGAAGAAAAGTACTTTCGGATTCAAGAAGAAGGGATTTAAACCCTTAAGATTCAAGAGCTATGGGAAATGTTCTAAGATGAGCCTTCCTACTAAAAGTGTATACTAGCAGAATTTCCCCTCTTGGAGCGGAAATAAACCCTTTGGAGCAGCCTCAGGTAAGACTTGTTGGCATGTTTACAGGATGAGTGTGCTCATCATTGATGGAAAGAACATCAGCAACGATGGTATGGTTACAGGCAAGAATAGTAGCGACGTTGACAGGGTTAGAGTTGGGACACAACGATGGAAAACAGGCAAGCAAGGAAGATCAACAGCGATGATGGCATAGATAGCGATGGAAAATAGGCAAGCAAGGATGATCAGCAACGATGATGGCATGGCAAGATCAAAAGCATAACAATGAAGAGAAATAGTGATTGTTGGATCCCATTCAGAATTCTCGATGGTCATCAGATCTGAATTAAGATAGGAGGAGCACGCAGATGGAGGACAGATATCAAGCGTTAGATCTGAGCGCGGGAACTGATCGTCGTTGGATCTAGGAGAACCTACACTATATTTAAATTTCAACATGAAGCGGGCTTACAAAGTCCCAAAAACAGGAGGACCGTCCATCATCGGGCAGGACATGTGGCTACAGTTCAGCATTTCGTTGACTGGAAAGTCAAAGGAAGGAAGCTCTCTAACCTTCCAACTCGCGACATGAGAAATCGAGATAAGATCTGGGCCGTCAGATCTAGATTAATTACGAAGGACCAACAGTCGTTAGATCTGGTGAATATGCAAGGTGGATAAGACCATGAGTCATCCAAATATCCAAAAACTATGAAGGAATCCTGGTCGTCCATCGAGGACAGTCGTGGGTCGTTGGATCCAGAGGAAACATGTCGAAATATTGTCATTTCACTGACTGGAAAGTCAAAGGCACGAAGTGCTCTATTCTTCCAACTCATGAAACGCGAAATGGTGAACTGATCTGAGCCATCTAATCGATGAGAAATCTGGTTCGTCGATCCAAGAAGGACACATTGTGAAAGATCATATCTTTGCTGACTAGAAATTCAAAGGAACGAGGTGTTCTAACCTCTCGAACTCGCAATATGTGAAATCGTGAAATAATCTTAGTCATTGGATCAAGGATGAATCTGGGTCGTCAGATCCAGGAGGTAGTTCATGACAGACCTCGTTAGAAAGGACAGGTGGTAGTCTATGTCAGCAAGGACATGTGGCGCAATCATACAAGGATAAGTGTCAAGTTTACTCGGCATTTTAGGCCACTAGAAATCACAATTCTGAGTGACACATGGTAGCCACTCGGCTTATGACACGTCATTGAGTGACGCAAGAATGTCGTCACTCTGGGAGCTTAGTTTCGGGAGTTTTAGCATCAATACTCCCCCAAAGTCCTGAAAGTTGAAGTTCCACGACGGAGGATAGTCGTCTGATCACCACGGATCATGGACCGTTGATCTGAAGAGCGAAGCGCTCAAATGACTAGCCAGTGGTCATATCTCGTGGTCACATCGTCGAGAGATGGAGAGAAGAGCTAGAGCTGCCAAGCTCCATTTTGGAGTTTTTGACATGGAGAGTTAAGACGATTCTTCATAGAATCCATGAAACGTGAAATGTGAAATGCATTTTCAGGCTTGGCCCCTGGTCACCGCATGTGGTCGCGTGAGTGGAAGGAGCTAGTATAGCTAGCCTCCATTTCAGGTACCGAAAGTTGGAGGAGTCAAGGGACTCATAGGAGAATCCCCGAAACGTGAAATTGCGAAATGCAGTTTCGAGTTAAGTTGTGCTCACTGTCGGTGGTCACGTTGGAGGAAGGAGCTAGAGCAGCCAAGCTTCATTTTGGGGTTTGCAATATGAGGAGTCAAGGAGACTCATGGGAGAAAACCCAAAATGAGAAATCGTGAAATGCCCTTTTGAATAGGGTTGTGGTCATAGCCATTGGTCACATCATCGAAGGTTTAAAGGAGGATCTAGCATGCAACTAAGCTCCATTTCAGAGATCGTGACTTGGAGAGTCGAGATGCCTCGCAACAAGAATTCACGAAATGTATTTTTTTATTAGGCTGTGGTCACTGCCTGAGACCACATGTTAAAGGAAAGGGCTTAGCCAGAAAGGATAAACTCCCACTATGAATTTTTCCTCAGGAAGAGAGAAGGCGAAAAATGATGAACGTGCGGAGATTCTCTTAGTAATGGCTAGGACGAAGAGTCTTTACTGCCAGAGAATTTGAGGATTTGTAGGGTGACTTCCAGGGGAGACGAAGAGTATCGAGGCATCTGCCAATGAAATGAATACTGATCATAGAGACAATTGACAAATGAAAGAAAGGATGAAGAGTTTGGACTTCTAGTGAAGCTAAGGAATCTCATCATAATGCCCAGTGATGATGAATGCATGGGAGTAACCACCAGAAAAGATGAAGAGTTTCCATGATGATTACCAGAGGACTTGACATGAGAAGTGAGGAAGAATGAAGAAAAGAGAGATGCTTAAGGGAACAAGGGGGCGGAAAGGTGGAGTTGTAGTGAACAACCCGATGAGCAGAACCGTGACATTGTGAAGAGCATGCAGAGGCATTGCGCATGGAGGAAGAAGAAGGTGCACATATAGTATAAATACACATAACATAGAAGACATGAGGGTTGTTTTTGTGAGTGATGCATGCGTGTAGAAGCATGATGTGCAGGAGTTGAAGCACAGAAGAAGAAAAGAACGGAGATGCATATCTGAGAAAAGAAGAGAAAGTTGAGGTGTGCATGCAAAGATAGAGAAGAAGATCAGAAATATCAAAAGGATGCAAGCAGGAAGACATTGATGGAGGAAGAACATGGCAGTTTCACATAACAGTGATGAGACTGGTAAGCCATTGATGAAAATTATATCACTACAATAAGTTTATGTAGTAAAGATTTATATTTCAAGGTGGTTGGGAGGTGCTAGGGAGGATTGTTGTCCTCAGAGGTTCAAGTGGGTGCTTAAACACGGGGAGTTGTAGCTTCCATCTGGTTGTAGCCATAAAAACCAGGGTAGCAGGGTGGTGCAAGGGAGAACATTGGTTCTATGTTATACAGGTCGGTGCCTGTGTGACTGGAAGTTGGTGCTTCCATCCAGCTGGTGCTGGAACACTTAGGGAGTTGTTTCTTCCTTCTAATGGGTGATAGAGAAACCAGGGAGTAGGTGCTTCCTTCTAGTGAGTGCTAGAGAAACTAGGGAATTGGTGCTTCCTTCTAGTAGATGCTAGAGAAAACAGAGAGTTAGTGCTCTCAGCAAGTTGTAGCTTGCAAAACAGAGGTTGTAGCCTCACAATGAGTTGGAGCTCATAAGTATGATAATGTATAGAATGTAAACATTACTTATCATATAAAGAAGAAGAGGTTTTTACCCTTTATGGGTTTCCTTAGAAAATATTTGTCTCTGTTTATTTCATGTGTGTGAATGATGTTGAATGTTCTATTGCTTACTTCCCTGCATTATTTTGATTGTCATGAAGTGTTCTGTAAAGAGTTTAAAATGAGCATAATTGTTTAATCTCGGTAACAACTGATTCACCCCCCCCCCCCCCNTGGTATCAAAGGAGGTTCATTTTATCTAAAGGTAGATCCTAGAGCTTAAACATGTCAAGCCATGAAGGAACTTCAACCAATAAGGCCCCTGTGTTCAATGGAACAAACTTTGCCTTCTGGAAAGTTAGGATGAGAACCTACATAATGGAATTAGGTGCAGATGTATGGGATGTGGTAGAGATTGGTCATGTAAAACCAGTTGTACTAGCTAACAAGGATGATAAGCTAGAATTCATCTTCAACACTAAGGCTATTAATGTTATTCTGAGTGGTCTTGCAGAAGAAGAATTTGTAAAAGTTATGCATTTAGAAACTGCCAAAGACATGTGGGACAAACTCATTAGCAGTTATGAAGGCAATGAGAAGGTAAAAGATGTCAAGCTTCCAACCTATAGAGTACAGTTTGAACAACGACATATGAAAGAACATGAAACTATTGGGGAATACTTTCTAAGAGTTGAAGAACTAGTAAATATAATGAAAGCACTTGGTGAAAAAATTGAGGAAACCTCTTTAATTCAAAAAAAATTGAGATCTCTGCCAAATAGGTTCAACCCAAAGATCTCAATAATAGAAGAACTTAATGATTTAAATGCTTTGGATTTTGATCAACTTATAGGAATGTTGACGCCATATGAAATGAGGATAGTTGAAAATAAACCCACCTCTAGAGAAACATCATTTAAAGTAGACAAGAATGAGGATTCTGAGCCTGATGAAATTGAAGCAAAATTTGTGAGAAGACTAAAGAAAGGATCAGGCAAGTACCAAGGTAATCTTCCCTTCAAATGTTTCAACTATGGTAATATAGGTCATTTTGCAAATAAGTGTCCACATAAGAAGGACCAAAACTCTGAAGGTGAAGAGAAGTACAAATCCAAAAGATTTGATAAAAAGAAAATTTTGTGTGTAAACAATGATGACTCTTCAGAAGACACCGATAGTGACTCTTCCTGTGAAGATAAGGTAAATGACTTCATGCTTATGGACAAAGAGGATTATGATAATAAAATCACAAGATGTGATGCTAATGATAAAGAAGTTGTGGTTGACTTGGAAGGAGAGATGACCAGCACTTTGGAAGAGATTGACAGACTCAGACTTAAGAACAGAAAGCAAAAACAATTGCTGATACAGTTCGAGAAAGACAGTAAACAACCTGATGAAGACTTTCCTTGCTAAAAGTGGAATTAGAAGAGGCAAAGAAAATTGACGACATTCTGAAACAACAATTATCAGAAAAGAAGGCAATATGTAAAGCTCTAGAAGAAGAAGTAGTGAAAACTAGGAAAGAGTTGGAGAAGTTTCAAGCCTTGTATCACCAGAATCTATCAAGTATCAAAGCCTCAAAAGGATTAGCCACCATTTTGAATCAGCAAAGGAATCCAAAGATGAAAACTGGTTTGGGTTATGAAGAGGGATCAAGTAGTGGTCAACCAAGCAACAAAGACTCCATCAAGTTTGTAAAATCTACAACCAATGACAACAACAAACCTGCAGAAACAAAGGAAGACAATCATCCGCCCAAGAGGAGTAAAGAAAAAGGTGTCAGGACTGAATCTGTAGAACAAAGAAATAATGCACCCTTTGCTCAAGGAAACCATCAGCATGGAAGAAATCAACCTGCTCAAAGAAGACAACCATTTTCCATTTTTCTATGGATATTGTTTCTATTGTTCTAACTTTGGCCACAAAACTGTAAATTATTCCTTAAGATTTATACATGAGCAATCAAGATTCTGAAGGAATAAATGTCTGCAACAAGAAATAATGACACAGCCAAGTAACAAACAACCATAGATTGCAAACGGTCAAATTTAGTTTAGAGGCATGCAATTGAGGAGGTCAAGAAATAATGAACAACCAATGAGTAGACAACGTTACAGCAATCACTTTGACCTATTGAACAATGAGCTTGAATGCTATAATTGTCATAACTTCGGCCACAAAGCTGCAAACTGTCATCTGAAGAATTACAAAACAAATCCAAGGATAAAGCTCTTAGCTAGAAATGCCAGCACATGGAAAAATAAAGATAGTGGAAAATGTAGTCTAGCACTTTCAACTCAAAAACAAAAGGCCTCCGAGAATATAGACAGTGGATGTTCCAAGCACATGACTGGAGAGAAGGATAAGCTTCTTCCTATAAGTAAAAGCAAAACAGGAAATGAGATCATTGAAAATGATGAACCAGGTAAAATCAAGGATAAAGGGATGGTGAGTTTGAGTAATGGCAAAGGAGATGCCCAAGATGTTTTGCCTGAAGATGGGCTGAAACATAATTTGCTCAATGTAATTCAAATGTGTGATAGAGGATGTAAAGAGGTGGTCAATTCCAAAGACTATAAGATAAATTTTGTATACTCAGGACAAGTGGTGTCTAAAATCATAAGGACAGACAGTAATGTTGATATTGAATCCTCCCCTGCAAGTAAAAAAAGAAGATTCAAATACAATAAAAGAATGTTCAGTTAGCATTTATCCCATGGAAGAAGTAGAAGAAGAATCATGTCATAAGATGGAAGCAGAAGTTTTGAAGGAAGAGAAGTCAAACACCCAAAGCAAGTTCTTGAACAGCTCCATGACCCTGGATAAGCTCTTGGATGATCAGAGATCACCAAATGAAAAATCTGGTATTGGATACAACAAGGAAGAAATCGGTACTCCTAAGAAACCTGATACAGGTCCTTCATCTGTGAAAAAGAAAAACATGTATGAGAGTGGTTGTAGCGGTTTTTTCTTGTGATTGAATATGGTCATAAAAGCCTTGGATTGTAGGCATCATGGAAGAAAAATGAAATTGCAGTAATAGAGATCGATGAGAATCAATGGGGAGATCCAAGGGTTGTTTAAAAAGTACAAGCTACAATCGCACAGTGTTCCAGTAGGACAACAGCATTAGCAGCAGCATTATTCTGATGTACAAAATTATATACATGACGTCCTGTAGAGATAACAAGAGGAAAGACCTTGTCAGGGAAAGCCAACATTTTAGAAACAAAATAGGAGAACAGTCAGAAGTAGAGAGAGAACAGTGACAGGGGGAGGTTATGACAAGAAAAGTTTGATGAAGGAGTCCCAATAAGAGAGGTGAGAAATATTGAGTATTCTACAGAGGATACAGCGGAAGCTGGCGATGAACAGGTCCAAGAATCAGAAGGAGAAGACTATGGTTTAAATACAAATATTCTACAGGACCCAAATAAGAGAGTCCATCCTGTCAGTGGTAGTTTGTGTTGGTTGAAGATCTGATACCTCCTAAACATACTGCAACAGCTCAGGGGGAGCATGTTTTCTTTGACATTGATGTCAAAGGGGGAGAAAAGGAGTGGTCCGAACCAAATGCTATAGTTGGAGGTCCAAACAGATTAGTGTAGTCGTTCAAGGTTTCCATCAATGTCAAAGGGGGAGATTGTTGGCATGTTTCCAGGCTGAGCGTACTTGTCATTGATGGAAAGAACAACAGCAATGATGGTATGGTTACAAGAAATAACAGTAGCAACGTTGGCAGGGTTACAGTTGGGAGACAACGATGGAAAACAGGCAAGCAAGGAAGATCAGCAGCGATGATGGCATAGACAGTGATGGAAAATAGGAAAGCAAGGACGATCAGCAGCGATGATGGCATGGAAAGATCATAAGCGTAACAATGAAGAGCAATAGTGATCGTTGGATCCCATTCAGAATTCCTGATGGCCATCAGATCTGAATTAAGACAGGAGGAGCGCGCAGATGGAGGACATATATCAAGCGTTATATCTGAGCGCGGGGACCGACCATCGTCGGATCTAGGAGAACCTGTACAATCTTTAAAGTTCAACATGAAATGGGCTTACAAAGTCCTGAAAACAGGAGGACCATCCATCATCGGGCAGGACACGTGGCTACAGTTCAACATTTCGTTGACTGGAAAGTCAAAGGAAGGAAGCTCTCTAACCTTCCAACTCCCGATATGCGAAATCGTGATAAAATATGGGTCGTCATATATGGATTAATTATGAAGGACTAGCAGCCTTTAGATATGGTGAAGCTGCAAGGCAGATAAGAGCAGGAGTCATCCAAATCTCCAAAAACTATGAGGCAATTCTGGTCGTCCATCAAGGACAGTTGTGGATCATTGGATCCGAAGGACACATGTCAAAAGATCGTCATTTTGCTGACTGGAAAGTCAAAGGCACGAGGTGCTCTATTCTTCCAACTCATGAAATGTGAAATGGAAAAATGATATGAGCCGTCAGATCGAGGAGAAATCTAGTTCGTCAATCCAAGAACACGTGGTGAAAGATCATCTCTTCATTGACTAGAAAGTCAAAGGAATGAGGTGTTCTAACCTCTCGAACTTGTGATATGCGAAATCACGAAATAATCTTAGCCATTGGATCAAGGATGAATCTGGGCCATCAGATCCAGGAGGTAGTTCATGACAAACCTCGTCAGAAGGGACAGGTGGCAGTCTATGTCAGCAAGGACACATGGCGCAATCATACAAGGACAAGTATCAAGTTTACTCGGCATTTCACGCCACTGGAAATCACAATTCTGAGTAGCCACTCGGCTCATGACACGTCATTGAGTGACGCAAGAATGGCGTCACTCCGAGAGTTTAGTTTTGGGAGTTTTAGCATCAATACTCCCCTAAAGTCCCGAAAGTTGAAGTTTTGGGATGAAGGATAGTCGTCTGATCACCACGGATCGTGGACCGTTGATATGAAGAGAGAAGCACTCAAATGACTAGTCAGTGGTCACATCGTCAAGAGCTGGAGAGCAGAGCTAGAGCTGCCAAGCTCCATTTTGGAGTTTGTGACATGGAGAGTCGAGACGACTCTTCACAGAATCCCCAAAATGCGAAATGTGAAATGCATTTTCAGACTTGGCCCCTGGTCACCACCCGTGGTCACGTGAGTGGAGGGAGACAGCATAGCTAGGCTCCATTTTGGGTATCGAAAGTTGGAGGAGTCAAGGGACTCACAGGAGAGTCCTCGAAATGCGAAATTGCGAAATGTAGTTTCGAGTTAAGCTGTGGTCACCGCCAGTGGTCACGTTGGAGGAAGGAGCTAGAGTAGCCAAGCTCCATTTTGGGGTTCACAATATGATGAGTCAAGGAGACTCACAGGAGAAAACCCGAAATATGAAATCATGAAATGCCCTTTTGAATAGGGTTGTGGTCACATCATCGAAGGTTTAAGGGAGGAGCTAACATGCAGCTAAGCTCCATTTCGGAGATCGCGACTTGGAGAGTCAAGATGCCTCATCCCCAGATCCCCGAAACGCAGGTTGCAAAAGCGCTTTATGGATAAGCGCTTGGTCATAGCCGGTGGTCAGGAGAAGGGTAGGAGCCAGTCCAGCTAAGCTCATTTTCAGCGTTTCGAAGATCGCGACTTGGAGAGTCGAGATGCTTCGCAACAGGAATTCACGATATGCGAAATCGCAAAATGCCTTTTTTTATTAGGTTGTGGTCACTGCCTAAGGCCAAATGTGAAAGGAAAGGGATTATCCAGAAAGGCTTAACGCCCACTGTGAAGTTTTCCTCAGGAAGACAGAAGGCGAAAAATGATGAACGTGCGGAGGTTCGCTTAGTAACGGCTAGGACGAAGAGTCGATACTGCCAGAGAATTCGAGGAGTTGTAGGTTGACTTCCAGGGGAGACGAAGAGTCTCGTGGCATATTCCAGTGCAATGAAGATTGATCATAGAGATGATTGACAGATGCAAGAGAGGACGAAGAGTCTGGACTGCCAGTGAAGCTAAGGAATCTCAGCATAACACCCAGTGATGATGAACGCATGGGGGTAACTGCCAGAAAAGATGAAGAGTTTCCATGATGATTACCAAAGGAATTGACATGAGAAGTGAGGCAGAACGAAGAAAAGAGAGATATGTTTGAGGGAACAAGGGGGCGGAAAGGTGGAGTGGCAGTGAACAACCCGATGAGAAGAACCGTGACACTGTGAAGAGCATGCAGAGGCATTGTGCATGGAGGAAGAAGAAGGTGCACATATAGTATAAATACATAGAACATAGAAGACATGAGGGTTGTTGTTGTGAGTGATGCATGTGTGTAGAAGCATGATGTGCAGGAGTTGAAGCATAGAAGAAGAAAAGAACAAAGATGCATATCTGAGAAAAGAAGAGAAAGTTGAGGTGTGCATGCAGAGACAGAGAAGAAGATCAGAAATCTCAAAAGGATGCAAGCAGGAAGACACTGATCGAGGCAGAACAGGGCAGTTTATCATAATAGTGATGAGATTGGTAAGCCATTGATGAACATTATATCACTGCAATAAGTTTATGTAGCAAATATTTATATTCAGGGTGGTTGGGAGGTGCTAGGGAGGACTGTTGTCCTCAGAGGTTCAAGTGGATGCTTGAACACTGGGAGTTGTAGCTTTCATCTGGTTGCTGCCAGAAAAACCAGAGTGGCAGGGTGGTGCAAAGGAGAACATTGGTTCTCTGTTATACAAGTTGGTGCATGTGTGACTGGAAGTTGGTGCTTCCATCCAATTGGTGTTGGAACACTTAGGGAGTTGTTGCTTCCTTCTAGTGGGTGCTAGAGAAACCATGGAGTAGGTGCTTCCTTCTAGTGAGTGCTAGAGAAATCAGGGAGTTGGTGCTTCCTTCTAGTAGGTGCTAGAGAAAACAGAGAGTTGGTTCTCTCAGCAAGTTGCAGCTTGCAAAACAGAGATTGTAGCCTCACAATGAGTTGGAGCTCATAAGTATGATAATGTACAGAATGTAAAGATTACTTATCATATAAAGAAGAAAATGATTTTACCCTTTATGGGTTCCCTCAGGAAATATTTGTCTTTGTGTATTTCATGTGTGTGAATGATGTTGAATGTCCTATTGCTTACTTCCCTGCATTATTGTGATTGTCATGAAGTGCTCTGTAAAGATTTTAAAATGAGCATAATTTTTTAAGCTCGGTAACAACTGATTCAACCCTCCCCCCCCCCCCCTCTCAGTTGTCCAACAAGACTGATAACACAAAGAGAGAACCTTGAAATGTTGGGGTTGTGGTGAAGAACACATGCTGAGAGACTGCCCATATAGGAAACAAAACAATAGGGGGGTCTACAATGTCTAAGAGGCTACCGCAGTCAATGATGTGGCTAGGACCATGCCACAAATTTATGCAGCCTTGGATAATAGGAAATTCAACCACCAAGCTTCAGTGGTGGAGATGAAAGGTAGATTGCCAACCATCTAGTTTCCATTTTAATTGACCCTGGTTCTAATTTGAGTTATGTTTCCCCTCAAACTGTTGAGAAATGTAAATTGCAACACGTTAAACATGTTAAATAATGGTTGGTACAAGTAGCCACTGGAACCAAAAGAAAGGTAATAGAGGTCATACCGGCATGCCAAGTTGTTATGAGTGGATTTCCCACCCAAGCAACCTTAAACACTCCCTTTAAGATCTTATGACCTGATAATTGGCATGGACTGGTTGGCTGCCCATAAAACCAAGTTGGATTGTTACAATAAAACTTTGGAGTGTGAAAATGAAGAAGGGAGAAAGGTAACCCTACAAGGGATTCAAAATCATGTCTCAGTGAAACAAATATCAGTCCTTCAAGTGAAGAAGTATTGCAGAAAAGGATTCCCTTTATATGTAATACAAGTATTGGACTCTGTTGAGAACAACAAACCAAGCCTAGAAGACCATCCCATATTAAAAGAGTATAAATATGTGTTCCCGGAAGAGGTACCAGGTCTACCTCCAACAAGAGATATTGACTTTTCAATAGAACTTGCACTAGGAACAGTGCTAGTGTCCAGAACACCCTATAGAATGAGTACACCAAAGTTGGTTGAGCTTAAGCTACAGTTGAAGGAAATGATGGAAAAAGAATACATTTGGCCTAGTGTGTCTCCATGGGAAGCACCAGCCTTGTTTGTGAAAAATAAGGAACACTTAGGTTGTGCATAGACTATAGGCAACTTAATAAGATGACCATAAAGAATAAGTATCCCTTACCAAGGATCGATGACTTGTTTGACCAATTAAGGGGTGCTACAATTTTCTCCAAGATTGACTTGAGGTCTGGATACCATCAGGTTTGAATTAAGGATGAATACATCCACAAAACGTCATTTAGGACAAAATATGGTCACTATGAATTTTTGGTGGTGCCATTTGGGCTAATCAATGCACCAGCCACTTTTAAGTGCTTAATTAATAATGTACTCAATAAGTTCTTAGACATATTTGTATTGGTTTTCATTGATAATATCCTAATCTATTCCAAGAATAGGGAAGAGCATGAAGAACATCTTAAGCTATTACTTCAAGTACTAAGAGAACATCATCTCTATGCTAAGTATAGTAAGTGTGACTTTTTCCAGAAACAAGTCCATTACTTAGGCCATGTTATTTATGAAGAAGGCGTGGCAGTTGATCCTGACAAGATCAAAGCCATTATGGATTGGCCTACCCCAAAGTATGTATCTGATATCATATCCTTTATGGGCCTAGCAGGATACTATAGGAGGCTCATAAAAGGATTTTCCAAGATTGGTTGCCCAATCATTTCCATTCAAAAAAAAGGGAGTTAAATTCCTTTGGACATCAGAATGTGAAGAGAGATTCCAATAGATGAAATTCCTTCTAACCAATGCACATGTGTTGAAGATTGCAGATCCAAACAAAAACTTCCTTGTGTGTACAGATGTCTGCAAGGAAGGACTCGGAGGAGTCCTTATGCAAGAAGAACATGTAATTTTCTATGAATCCAAAAAATCGAATGAGCATGAAATCAATTATGTGACCCGTGATCTAGAAATAGATTCCATAGTGCATGCTTTAAAAATGTGGAATCATTATCTCATAGGTAGAATATTTGTGCTTATGACCGACCATTGTGGGTTGAGATATATATTTTATCAACCAAAGTTCAATGCTAGACAAGCTAGATGGATGGCTCTCCTTAGTTAATTTTATTTTGAAATCAAACATATCAAAGGAAAGGAAAATAGGGTGGCTAATGCCCTTAGCAGAAGTATGAAAATGATTCACTTGGTAGCTGTAAGCACCTGTGAAACGGATGTCAAGGAGAGAGTCAAGAGTGCACAATAAACAGATGCATTTTTCAAGACTGTAAAATCGCACTTAGAATAGGAGCCCACAATGTTGAAGTACGAAGCTTATCAATTGTTGAATGATGTCTTGCTAACTTACAAAGGTAGGTTGTACATTCTGAACTATGACGACTTGAAGAGGATCATGATGGATGAACTACACAAAAGACCATATACTGGTCATCCTGGTTATAAGAAGATGATCACAGCCACTAGGAAACTGTTTTATTGGCCAGGATTGAAAAATGACATAGTTGATTACTTACCTAAATGTCTAGAATGTCATCAAGTTAAGGAAAAACATCAGCATCCAGCAGGGTTGTTGCAGCCCCTACCAATCCCAGAATGGAAATGGGAAACCATCTCCATGGATTTCATCACATGATTACCAAAATCAGCCAAACAGAATGACGCCATCATTGTAGTGGTGGACAAATTGAGCAAGGTTGTTCACTTCCTTCCCGTCAAGTCAACTTGCAAGGAAATAAATATTGCCAGTATTTTCATTAAAGAAATATTTGGACTACATGGCATGCCTAAGGAGATCATATCTGACAGAGATACAAAATTTACTTCAAGCTTTTGGAAATCTATGTTTGTTGGTTTTGAAACTAAATTGTTATTTAGTACAGCCTATCACCCTCAAACTGATGGACAGGCAAAGAGGGTAAACCAAGTGTTAGAGGACATGTTAAGAATGCATGTAATGCATCATCCTAAGAAGTGGGAAGACTACCTACCACTAGTAGATTTTTCCTACAACAATGGCTATCAAGATTCATTGAAGATGAGCCCTTTTGAGACCCTCTATGGTATACAGTGTAAGATTCCAATCAGCTGAGATAACCCAGTAGACAGAATTACAATTGGGACAGATATGCTAAAGGAAATGGAATAGTAATTAATCTAGATAAAACTAAATATGAAGGTGGCTCGGGATAGATAGAAAAGCTATGCAGACATAAAGAGGATTCCTAGAGAGTTCAAAACAGGGGATCATGTGTATCTCCGAGTTAGACCCAGGAAAATATCCTTGAGAATGGGAGCTTGTGCGAAGCTGGCACCTCAGTATTGTGAATCCTTTGAGGTCTTGGGTAGAGTGGGACTTGTAGCATATATATTAGCACTTCCTCCCACAGTGAAGGCACATAATGTTTTCCATGTTCCGTTATTGAAGAAATATGTACATGATTCTAATCATATAATAGATTGGTTTGTGATTCAGGTGGAACCAGAGGGAGAATTCCTGCCATAACCTCAATGCATAATAGACAGGAAGGAAACCCCACTAGAAAACAAAACCATTGAACATGTCAAGGTGAAATGGAAACACTTTGGCCCAAATGAGGCTACATGGGAAACGAATGGTGCCATGAAACATGCATACCCATTTTTGTTTACTTTTGTACATACATAGCACATCGGTAGATAGAACATTGAGGACGATGTTCCTTTAAGGCGGAGGGGATTATAATACCCTTGTTTCCCCCAATTTGTAAACATAACTATAATTGGCCAAGAGACTATGGAAGACTAGATATGTGTGAATGTTGGATTTCATGAACCTTTTGTTATAAAAGGTCAATGTATGTATTGTCTGTTATTAATAGAAAATGGATAGTGTTGCATAATTGTTGAAAGGGGGGCTTGCCAAGATAGACCATGGTTATATGAGAGAGATGGTGAGGGGAACCAGAAATGTTGAGATGACCCCCCACCAAACTAGTACCTTACTGGATTTAATGGCTCAAACCCAGAACAGTCCTCTGACCCAGAAATGAATTACCAGTCATACCGGTAGTTGGAAGAGTCATCCTCAAGAGTTAATGAGAAGATGGGGCAAAGTACCCATCTGCAAGACTTCCAGACCTAACCACAAGCTGTGGACTCAGACCCACACAACCTTGCTGAGGAAAGGAAAGAAAAGAGGTAATTCGTGGGTAAAGGCAGATCTGCGCGAGGAAGCAAAGTCGAAATACTAATCTCGAGAAGAGAAAAGAGAGCTTGCAGCTCTTTGGTTCGAAGAAGAACTGAGAAATAAGTTATTTTTCGGTGCAAGAAGTTTCTAGCATGGTTTTCATTCCAAGTTGATAAAGGCGGTTGACGAGTGACTGTAGAAGTACTCGTGCAAACCTCCTTGCTTAGTATGGACAAAACTAGTTTCCAAGATCTTGTGGGAGGAGGAGAGTAACCTTCATTCATGACTGTCACTGAGCAATAAGAAAGAGTCTCTCTTAGAGCATCGTGGTCTTGCTCGGGGTGGCCAGCGGTAAATCCATTCAGGAATGGCTGTGTTTATGGTTGGGTGGAAACAGGCACCCCTTTCAGCAGTCGCTTCACGATTTCTGGTTTTTGATAAGTATTTTCATACTCTGTGTATTGAAATGGAAATGATGATTGAATATATTTATATGTTTATGACTGAGTTCTGTATTGAATGATTAAGGAAGAATTATGTATTGTCTCTCTGTGAAACCATTATTTCGAGTGGTCTTTTGTTTTCCTCTGCTTAGCAGCTAGAAGAGTTATGGGATGTAAGTCTGCAAGAGTGTCGAGGAAGGATTTACTGGGATGCTTAAGTCATGTCGACCTCTAGAATATACCTTCATGGGAATCCTAAGTTAAAACCCTATGGAAGGAGGGTGCCTCCTTCAGACCTTTCACTCGTGTGACCAAGGGCTCATGCCCATGCCCTTAACCAATTCACGGCTTAAAGATTAGTGCATAGCCTGCGAGAGTTTTGAAGGACCCATATGACCAAGG
>ML797892.1:600825-623953 GCA_009831015.1 Picea engelmannii
AGAATATATAAGGTATTGGAAGAGAGAATTTCCCCTTCTAATATGTGATATGTAAAAGTACATGCCACCTGGCATCTTCAATGCACAAGAGCACTACCTCATACATGGTGGAGGTTAAAATATTGGACATGTTCACTCAAGGCCATTGGGTGATAGAGTGGTACATGAAGGTACTAAAGACATTTGTTCAACAGAGATCACAACCAATAGGGTTCAATGGTTGAAGGACTGTTTTGAGGAAAGGTTATAGTGGTGATGATGAACTTGATGAGTTTTCCCTTTCCTTGATGGTAGAAGAGAAACCATAACTCGCATGCCCAATGCCAAAGTTGAATAGCAATAGGATTTCTAAACGAATAGTAGGGCAACATAGAATTTATCCTAAATAATCCAAGTGTTTCTAACTCTTGAAGGGACGTGTTGTAAATGACGAGTAAAATAGGTTGTTTGCCAATAGCATGAATCGTCGGCATACCCAGTGTAATGCATTGCCCTAAATCCAATTGCAAGGTTGTGGACAAATTACATGCAGTGTTATTTTTTTTGTAATTTTCATCAAAATCCTGAAATTCTGGTGAATGATGCATGTATCAATCTCAAGAAAGAGGAGTAACCAGCAATAAGAGAAGTGTAGCTGTATGTTTTGTTCCCAAAATCAACATTTATCTATATGGTGATTCCTGTTTTACATTGTATTCTCAAAAGAGGGACTAACGCTTTGCATATTTGCATTCGCCATATTTAAGCCATATAGATTGTGCAACTTGTAATTGTTTGCATTTGATCACTGCATAATGTTTCACCACAATTGAAAACTATTTGAAATCCAGAGTGCTTTATAGTCATTTTACCCCATGCAATATCGTTGCTTGTGCTCCAGGTGGATAGCTACAATTTGTCATGGAATGTTACAATATGGCAAGAGTTTTCTATTTAAAACGAATATGTACCATGTGGAAATCTTTATAATTTATCTGAAGTCATTTTCAATTTTGTCAAATTGCTAACCATTGGTTCTCATTACAAGTTTCAAAGATAGCACATAATTCATCCCAGTTAAATGTCACCATGCAAACCCAGTGATAACAATTAAATGGTTCATGCAAGTAGTTCAGAGACTAAACCAAACTACATGATTGGTACATAATCCATAGAGCTTGTTTGTTAAACAACATATAGTGAAAGTAAATAAATTACAGAAAATATTCCAGAGATTCATCAGCGTGCCATATAGACTCTAATGATCATGTCACTGATGGTTTAGATTATTTCAAATAACATGCTACAATATTAGAAATTTCATGACTAGCCATTGCAGAGACCAGCCCACCACAAGGCAATCCACTCTGAACAATGAATCATTCTGAAACGAAAGATAAGAATAGATCACGACTTAATGTTTTGCAAGGGTGTTCAGAGTTAAATCATTCAACCACACACCTTGTCATTTGTGTGTGGTGCACTTGTGTGACATACTGTTAACAAATTGCTGGCTTGGTTGCAACAGGCAATTTGAAAACGACATACCAAACTGCCATCTAGAAACATTATTTTTAGACTAATTTTTTTCATATTATAGTGAAAATGTGTATAGTTGTTAGATGCTTCCAAAGCTTACTTAAGCAATGAGCATCCACCACCTATCAAGAGGTGGGATGTTGTTTACATTGTAAGATGGGTGAGACCACTTGGGCCCCCCAACTTAATGGCCATAACAACTTAACCACAAAAAGACAACCGCCTTCCAAGGGCATGCCAACTCAGCTGGACCGACGGCCACATGATGTCAAAGGAATCGAACCATAACGGAGGTTGTAACAGCACCCTGCTTTCACCAACCCAACTCCCCTCTTGTGGCTAGTTAGTAGTCACTATGTGACCAGAAATAAAGTGGACTCAAAATGGGGCCAAGAATGAGCTAAATAGTCATACTAGATGTAAGGGCATTTGATATTTGTGTACATCTTGATTTTTTAGTTGGAAGACAATTTTTGCCAAAAAAATTAAAAATATCAAGAAAACATGGTCTGAAATTTCATTTGGATAACAGCGTTTAGTCTGTTCTGGTATTTGCACATCATTTTTTTAACACATGCAAGGGAAGAATTATACATTCATTTAAGAGGAATGGTTTAGTTTTTTGGGGGTTACAAGGGGTTGTCCAATAGAAAACCTAAAGATCAACTATGGTATGTTATTTTATCAAAAATATATTGCTTTTGACAAGGCAATCTTGTGTAATTTGAAAGGGAAAGGTAATTGAGCACTTTCATTACAATTCGAGAAACGTAACGATTCTTGTTATGCAACAAAAACAATTTACAGTTAATTGACTAAAATTTGATTCTTGCATCATTGACAATCCAAGTGCAAAAGCTTGGGTGAACAGTTTCCAACCCCATTCTAACGTATAATCATTATTCCTATAACTTCATATTCTAAGATGAAAGGAGAATGTCAACACCGACCAATGTAAGCCAGTTCACTTGGCTTCAGTTCTAGACTACATATTCGTGTAAATTAGGACCCAGATACTTCAGCAACTGTAACTACTTTAAAACATTGAGATAATTGAAAACAAAGTTTTAAAAATGCAACAAGGTAATACAGGAAGTTAAGGATTATATCCCCAAATCGAAACAGCAAAGGAGTTCCCTCCCATACGATCTTAAGTTTGCAACTTTCTACATTGAAAGCATAGAGATCGTTTGATTATTGTTTAGGAAATTCTTCACGTGAAACTGAAAAGTGGGAGTGTTTAGATACAATGGTCAATTTCAAAATTCAGACTGCAAGATTCTCTAAACAGGTTAAGGATTTCCTTTGGATTATGCATTTCAACCAAAACAACCAACCCATTGGGTTTATATATTTTGGAATTCTATGTATAACCCTACATAAAGCAAAAAGAAGTCTACAAACCATATTTTAACTTCTTGCATATAAGAGCAAATTACAACATGCTTTCCTGAATAATCAAGCATCAAAGATGCTAGTCGTTGGTTCAAGCTTTACCTACAGTTAACACTACAAACCAAGTTTCATTTTAACATTTGTAATGTGTATTCCACTCAATCATGATAATCTCTGCTGTTCATTTTGAAGCTGCAACAGCAGTGGGCATTATTTTGTCAGAGATGAGCTTCATTCAATATTAGCAATATGTGTATTTGGCTCAATTGAATCATCCACCAACATTAAGCCGACAATGGATACCTATCTAATTTCATTGCCCCCAGCAAAAACCAGAAACCAGATAAAGGATTCCAAATTTTCCACAATCCAACCTGAACAAAAATCCCTTTCACTCAATCTAGCTTTCTGACCGCCCTAAAAGGTAGCCTTTCCTCAATTGTACTTTTTGCTTTTAACCTCTACCTTCCGGTGCATGATACCAGAAATCTTGTTTACTTCATACAGAAGCCCCACAGAAAACAGGAAGCTGCATGCAGAACCACCACACCAACCAGCTTGAGAACAATCAATGAAATTCATTTAAGCTAACCTAGTAATCCAAATACATGATTTTGCTTTAAAATTGCCTACATAATATAACCGTTTATCTTCTCTGCAAAACTGAAGAAAACTTGCGGTTGAATTGCAAGCAAAAGAGACCGACTACTATTTCTAATTCCACAATGTGTACCATTTCGATGTCAGACAGTGGACAGCTATTTTAAAAGAGTCCATGTCATAAGCACATGTTCTTGCATAGAATAAGAAAACAAAAACCTTTACCTATTGTAACTATCTTGTTCTTTGGTTTTTTCATGTTTTAATGGTGGATATGCCCTAAGTTGTTAGAAATATATGCTTTTCAACCTTGATTTTGGCACTGATTCCTTGCCCGATAGGATGTAGAATAAACAAAATAGTTGAAGTGCAGTCACAAGACCAACAAAGGTGGTATTATTGGAAATTATAAAAGAAGAAGCCCGAGTTCAAGTTCAGTGATTAGAACTTAGGTGCTTTCAAAACAGGCTTAATGGAAAATAACGAAATTGTAGAGCTTACTTCTAGGAATGCATCCCATAGTGAGCATAATAACCAATCTGATTCACAAAAATCAGTCTAAATATCACATCAACATGTTAACAAACTTACCAAGTAGTGATGCAGACTCTGTGTACAGTACTAGCAGCCACAAGTGCAATGGATTCTGCCAATAGTACTAACAGTAGCAGAGGAAAACAAAATGAGTTATAACTAATCAGAATATATAACAACAATTGTGATGAAAATTAAATTTAATGAGGAAGTTTCGAAATTACCAGCTCCCCATCCAGTTCTACTACCTGCTGATTCCTGGAAATTGCCGATAAACTGCACAAAACACCACACAATAAGTTATCAGAGAGAGATATCATATAACCAACTCATAATTGACTATAATTTTTCCTTTTATTCAGTGCATTATTGTTCCATTGACAAGATAGGAAATATCCAAACTCACAACAAAAGAATAAGCTACGCAGCAATAATGAGAAGTATGGTTGCATGGTATGTCACATGGTTGGTGTCCATGTTTGTGTTCAAATTCAACAGCAATAAAATTCAGAAAAAAAATTGCTAGATGATAAAATTTGTCATTAAATTCGACTAAAATTCGAATGTATGTATATTTTAAAATTTATATATATTTAATATAAATATTGCTTATAAAATAATAACAATATTAAGTTTTAAAATTATAGTTATAGTTAAAACTTAATACTTTCATTTCCAAGGACAACCTTGTGGGGAAACCCAAAGAATGCTTCCCTACATTCGTTGATAGCATCCCTAGTAAACCCATCCATGTAGACCAGTGCACCTTACCCAGCGGGATTTGAACAAGGCCCCTACTGGCAACCAAATGCACGACAACATTGGCAATGAGTTGAGCTAACCCCTTGGAATAGCTATGGTTAACATTTATATCATATATGTTTATATAAATATAAAACTTATATTATATATAGAATTCAACATATATATAGATTACAGTTATGTATGCCATTTACCTTTTAAACTTACACATATAATATATACATATCAAATTTCGAATTTGTGAAACGAAACCCATCGACCATCAAGCATGCAGGTATGTCAATGAACATGTGTCGATCCTTCCCAATTCCGATGAATGGACAAGCAACAATGTACACAGGCACATTCTGACGGTGAGTAAAAACATATACAAAGCAGTGAGCACTGATGATGCTTATAATATCCATCTAGGGCATACATTCCACAGTGGCAGTAGTCAAGGAAGAAAAATTATCAATGATATTTAAAAAGCAGTGAATAATAATTAATGCATGACAACTTGGCTCTCACGCAGGTAATAGACAAACACTTTCTTTTTATTCTCATTAATATTCGGTGAACTTGGCCAAATTTTATCTCTTGTTTTCAAATTAGGTCATTTTTGAACTTGTTTCATCAAATCCAGCAAATCATGTGACTTAGGTTGCATGTATATACTGCACATGAACAATATCCCCCAGAATTACAATGATTATCAAGTACCTTAATCTAAGGCATGCATTCCCCAAATGACAGATAGAATTGAAGTTTGTTTGGGGATTAGGGGCATCGACTAACAATGAAGCTGAGGCCTATGCAATTTATCAAGGTCTCCCCCTTCTCCAAGAAAGAGAAGTGGCCCAGACAACGGTGATTGGTGATTCTGCCATCATTATCAGATCTATAGCTCAACACTGTTTTTCAAAAAGTATCAAGCTCTCATGCATTATTCGAAGGACCTTAGATCTTAGTCTTTGTATCACACGGATTTCCTTCTTCTAGGTGTTGTGGAATAAAACAAGGTGGCCAACAAGCAAACCAACCAGATAGGAGAGAGAACGCTCAAGGTAAATGGATAGGTGTTGATCTTCACACCCCTACCATGAATCACATTTATGACGGAGGACACTCAGATACGTGTCTTTCAATTCTATCTAGCGGCATGTGGAGTTAAAGCCACAGTCCACGTTGTTATCCACCAGTTTGCAACTTTGCACAAGCTGGATTTCTGAAGAGCCGCTAGAGAATGAGCAAGCAATGCTCATATATGCAGATTTTAGTGATTCAGCAGGCCTTAAAAGGGCCCCATTTTCCCGCATTTCCACCATTGTAATAAATGTCCTAAGTATGAGATATTGTAAAAGGCTATTGTCCACCCTTGATTTAGGAGTGGGCACATACTTCGGAGTGTTTTTTTCTACTTGTTAATTATTTTTTCTACTTGCTTTAGTGAGCGATTAAATAATTTCTAAGTTTTTTCACTCAGAAAAAGGCTTGCTCCAAAGCCGGAGTATGTGTTGACAAGCAGGGCTTGGCATGGAAAATCCAATGTCTAGTGTTAGAATGTATATAAACTCATACTAGAACATAGTGTCTGAGTCATTTGGAAATTGTGGCTAAGTCTGATAGGTTTTTTTTTAAGTTTTCAGTGAATTAATTAAATTCTCGCAAAAATGGAATTTATTAATTATGGGTCAATAAATATAAAAAATATGGCATCAAACATTGTCAGATGTCATATTTACAGTCGTTTTCCAGTCCGGAGTATGATGTAAACCCCTATTTTCCATCTTTCGAGACTAAAAAGTGATTATTATCACTAAAAAAGTCAATATTACTAGAAAAATACGAAAAAGGGGTAATCAATTAAATCTCCTAAATTTTAGGAGAACTGGGGAACATGTTTAAACATGTTTTTTTGTGTGTCCCTAGTTGACTAAAGGCTTAAGGTGAGTTAACTAGTGAGGAGGTTGACCTAATTAGATGACATGGAATTGGGAGGAGTCTCCAACTAAGGAACTCAACTCCCATCCTAAGTGGCACATTACCTAAACCCTAGCGCATCTCTTATGTGGCCCACGCCCCACTTAACTCACTCATCACTCATACTCTCTCCTAGTTCACTCACTCCTCACTCCCCTTCACCTACCTACGCTTCCACTTAACTATACACCATCTCCCCTTCACTCCCATGCATCTCCTCCTCATCTCATGCGCAACTACACTCGTCCTCACGCATACCTAAAACCTAAACCTAACCCTAAGCGCATGCATCACTTGGGAATTATCACCTCCATCCCTATTTAAGAGAGGTTTGACCTCCTCATTTAGTTAGTTCAGTCTTGGGTGAAGAAGCTATTGTAATACTTTGCAAGCATTGGAATAAAAAGTCTTTGGAGCAATCTTGGTGTGGACTCATGTGTGGTGGCTTTTATCTAAATGCAAATAGTTTATGAAGTAACATGTATTGATTAATGTTTTGATCTTATGCTCAATTGTTAAAGCCTAATAGGTATGTTGTCATATAATTAGGTAAGAATAATCTAGGTTGATTCCTCTTATTGCCTTTATTTACTTCATAGACTCCTAAATGCATGTTTTATTTTAGGTTAAATCTAACATGCTTTGTGAGTTATGTGTGTAGGGAAGGCCTTTAACAGTTGTGTGCAGGATTGAAGTGTTTAATTATAGGTTCTTTAAGAAGGAGGATTGGCAAATGGTGGCTTCCATTGTCATCGTCCAAAGTTTATGAGATCAAGCACCCTCTTGTCCATTACCAAGAGAACCCCACAGCCCAAAGCTCCAAACTCAGACGAAAGCTCCATAAATTGATAAAATCTCTCTTCCTTACTCTTTCCTTCGATTGCATGCAAGTTAGAATAAGTCAACATTTCATTTTCAAACATTTAAGCTTTGCATGTGTGATTTGCTAGATCTAGGTTAAAATTTATCTTTGTTAAAGGTAGATCTAGACAAAGTTTAAGCATTTTACTTGGTCTTTTTCATCTAAGTTTTAGATCAAGATTTTTGTTTAGTTTAATTTGTTGATCAAGTTGTTTAGAGACTGTATGTTCGTTGTCCTAAAACAGAAAACAGAAATCATTTAAAGAGAGCCTAGTTTAGGATTGTTCAAACCCTTAAAAACCCCAAAAAATTCAGTTATCAAAAAATTGTATTTGTTTAAAGCTTCTTTCTATCATTTCTAACTTTGTTTGTTTGTTGTTTTGTTGCAGAAAATATAGATCCAAGAGGAGATTTTGTCCGTGTTGCGTGAAAATCAAGACTTTCAAGGACCCTGGGGGGTTTGACGAAGTATTTCTTTTATATTCTTTCTTCTTGTACTCCTCTTAAAAATCCATCAATAAGGATCCCTTTTCTTCCAAAAGAGCTAAAAGCTCAAAGAGAACACTAAGTTCTCCATTGTAACATACTAACAAGTAATAAAAGCGGGCCTTTGTGCCCAGTTTCTTCATCCCCTTGGGGGGATTGATGTTGTGGTTTGTCTTTTTCTCGTAAAGTTGTGCATGCTTAAATCTAATAATCAATTACACAAGTCAAGCAATATCAAACACACTACAACACTCCAACTTCATGCATGTTAAATTGATGCTTAGATTCTCATGCAATTTTCAGTTTCATGTAGTTTTCCTTCTTCATTCAGTTTTGCAACAACATTGTCAAGCAATATCTTGTTGATCTATCTCTCAATATTTCAAAGCAGAGTATATAAATTTATGTGTTGCAATTCATCTCTTTCAAAGTGTTTGCACAAGTGCCTCAATATTTCAAAGCAGGGTGTATGATCCATCTTTTATTTTCATCAAAGTAATTGAACCTTGCTAGTATAATTAGGGCAATCTCTGAGTGGTACTATTCGTCTAAAACCACTACCCTGGGTGGAGTGTGTCAAATCACCTGGCAAATCGCCTTGTTATATCTGCGGCACACCCGGTCGGCAAGTTTTAGATTGGTGAATGATACATAAGGGGGCCAAACACTTTAATTAATTAATTACAAAATTAACCTTAATAAAATCTTTGATCTACACTGCCCATGACTCCCTTTAAGGCACTGGTTAAAACATTTTTCAATGTGAGCAGTTTTATTTATGCATGCTATCTAATCTCATTGATGCTTTTGATTATTGCAGTGGTTGTATCCTTTTTTATGTATAAATGTTTCATGAGCAAATGTTTTTTATGATGATACATGCTAAGTAATGTGATCGAACTTTTATTTTCAGCAATAAACTCCTAGGCTAAAGTATTTTTTTGTCTTAGTTTAGAAAACGTCTTAGTTTAGAAAACGCCTTAGTTTTTCTTTTATAGGGACTGACCCCCTTGGCTTCACTAGGAGTTGGCCTAGACGGAGGAGTTGAGGATCAGGTGACAGCACCTTGACTCGAGACTTGCTCCCAAGGACACACTAAGTGGATTGAAGGTTTCTTCCACGTTACCCCAAGTGTGTATTAGGACGGAAACACACGCCATTCCTTAATCCATCCTCAACGACATGCGAAGTTATGATAGTACTGAATCCCTGTCAACACGTGAATGTGGGTTTTTAAAGCACAGGAGATTTGGCTATTGTTGACAAAGTTCAACCCAGGTTCCACTATCAGTTTTCTTGCAGCAGGAACACAAAGAGGAGGGCCTTTGGCTTGTAGTTGGTTTCTGTTGGCTCGCAGTGGTTTCCCTTTTGGCCTAGTTTTATCAACTCACTGCAGATATGAGCCATTGTCACTATAGGAATTGTTTTTGTGTATTATGTGCATTGTGACCTAAAGGAGGTTCAGTTTGGTTTGCAAAGATGTGAGAGGGAGATAGCCAAGGTCAAAACATTGTGGTGAACTCCACCATGAAGTGGAGTCGTTGGCAAGAGAAGTGTGACTGCAAGTTGAAGGTTGACAATAGGATAAGGGACAACTGCACCATGGAAACAACATCGCAATTGCTCGAGCTCAGGGAGGCAGAGAACGAATTCTCTGCATTCATGGCCTCATGAGAGCAGTATTTGGAGCTGGATATCAAGCTAGGGGCGTTGATTGCACTGGTTAATAGGATTGTATCCCTCTTATACAATTACCACAAGACGTGGTTCACTCTCCCTCCCCTTTGACTTCTGTGTCAATTGGGGATCCTCCGGAAAGTGGGTTCTCTCAAGCACATTCTGAATAAGCGCATACCACACGCTCTGCTATGGGAAAAAAGGTCTCACTCGGAGCTGGTAGCCTCGTGGAACAAGTGGAAACTGGTGGGCACACTGAGGAATCGATCATGGAAGTTCAGGTGGGCCCAAATGGGCAAAACTTATAGTTCTCTTTCTTTTAATAGTCATAATGTTTTGCCAAGTTTTAGTATTGTTATCTGAGTTTAGTAGGAAGTTTACCTGTCGGGGTCATTTTCGCTAGGGTAGTCAGATATGCTAGGAAATTTTCATTTTAGAACAGTATTTTCTTGACAATAGGCTGTAGCCTTTTTATATCATTTTTGTATTTCCTCGTTATACAGTTTGGCTGCAACTCCTTTTAATACAAAATATAATTGTTACTACGAAAAAAATCTAAGGTATCCATTAATCCATATTGCATACCATAAACGTTTTATAAGAGATTATCATATTTCCAATGAATGTATTATTAAACTCCAAAAATATATATACCCTTTGAATAATAAATAGCATCACCACATATCTATGTGAAGCAATGTTCTGCCAAGTTTCTGGTACGTGAGAATGTGTGGAGACACGCCCCAAATTTCAAGGAATGTCACAGCGTGCCAATATCAGGGACCCTGCCCCAAGTATTTAAAATTTAAATATATGACAATTTCAAATATTAAAATTATGAAAACATCAATAATGACAAATTAAAAAAAAAAAAATTAAATGTGGCAAAGTCTACCCATTTTATTTCCTTGTATTGCATGGAGACTCACCATTTTGGAGGTGAGCACCCAGGAGTACCTGTTGATTTTTACTAGTGTTTTCTCACCCTGCAATTTATCTCAATCCCGGTTTCAATCACTCCTTATCACTCCAAATGTTTAATGCCCTTTCCCAATATTAATGAAATTTGCAAACATTAATATGCATTAAATTTCGAAATGAAATTTTGACTGAAACACATGAAATAAATAATCTTTTCTATGGCWGTYTTAARACAKCCATAGAAAAGATTATTTATTTCATGTGTTTCAGTCAAAATTTCATTTCGAAATTTAATGCATATTAATGTTTGCAAATTTCATTAATATTGGGAAAGGGCATTAAACATTTGGAGTGATAAGGAGTGATTGAAACCGGGATTGAGATAAATTGCAGGGTGAGAAAACACTAGTAAAAATCAACAGGTACTCCTGGGTGCTCACCTCCAAAATGGTGAGTCTCCATGCAATACAAGGAAATAAAATGGGTAGACTTTGCCACATTTAATTTTTTTTTTTTTAATTTGTCATTATTGATGTTTTCATAATTTTAATATTTGAAATTGTCATATATTTAAATTTTAAATACTTGGGGCAGGGTCCCTGATATTGGCACGCTGTGACATTCCTTGAAATTTGGGGCGTGTCTCCACACATTCTCACGTACCAGAAACTTGGCAGAACATTGCTTCACATAGATATGTGGTGATGCTATTTATTATTCAAAGGGTATATATATTTTTGGAGTTTAATAATACATTCATTGGAAATATGATAATCTCTTATAAAACGTTTATGGTATGCAATATGGATTAATGGATACCTTAGATTTTTTTCGTAGTAACAATTATATTTTGTATTAAAAGGAGTTGCAGCCAAACTGTATAACGAGGAAATACAAAAATGATATAAAAAGGCTACAGCCTATTGTCAAGAAAATACTGTTCTAAAATGAAAATTTCCTAGCATATCTGACTACCCTAGCGAAAATGACCCCGACAGGTAAACTTCCTACTAAACTCAGATAACAATACTAAAACTTGGCAAAACATTATGACTATTAAAAGAAAGAGAACTATAAGTTTTGCCCATTTGGGCCCACCTGAACTTCCATGATCGATTCCTCAGTGTGCCCACCAGTTTCCACTTGTTCCACGAGGCTACCAGCTCCGAGTGAGACCTTTTTTCCCATAGCAGAGCGTGTGGTATGCGCTTATTCAGAATGTGCTTGAGAGAACCCACTTTCCGGAGGATCCCCAATTGACACAGAAGTCAAAGGGGAGGGAGAGTGAACCACGTCTTGTGGTAATTGTATAAGAGGGATACAATCCTATTAACCAGTGCAATCAACGCCCCTAGCTTGATATCCAGCTCCAAATACTGCTCTCATGAGGCCATGAATGCAGAGAATTCGTTCTCTGCCTCCCTGAGCTCGAGCAATTGCGATGTTGTTTCCATGGTGCAGTTGTCCCTTATCCTATTGTCAACCTTCAACTTGCAGTCACACTTCTCTTGCCAACGACTCCACTTCATGGTGGAGTTCACCACAATGTTTTGACCTTGGCTATCTCCCTCTCACATCTTTGCAAACCAAACTGAACCTCCTTTAGGTCACAATGCACATAATACACAAAAACAATTCCTATAGTGACAATGGCTCATATCTGCTGTGAGTTGATAAAACTAGGCCAAAAGGGAAACCACTGCGAGCCAACAGAAACCAACTACAAGCCAAAGGCCCTCCTCTTTGTGTTCCTGCTGCAAGAAAACTGATAGTGGAACCTGGGTTGAACTTTGTCAACAATAGCTAAATCTCCTGCTTTAAAAACTCACATTCACGTGTCGACAGGGATTCAGTTCTATCATAACTTCGCATGTCGTTGAGGATGGATTAAGGAATGGCGTGTGTTTCCATCCTAATACACACTTGGGGTAACGTGGAAGAAACCTTCAATCCACTTAGTGTGTCCTTGGGAGCAAGTCCCGAGTCAAGGTGCTGTCACCTGATCCTCAACTCCTCCGTCTAGGCCAACTCCTAGTGAAGCCAAGGGGGGTGGTCCCTATAAAAGAAAAACTAAGGCGTTTTCTAAACTAAGACAAAAAAATACTTTAGCCTAGGAGTTTATTGCTGAAAATAAAAGTTCGATCACACTACTTAGCATGTATCATCATAAAAAACATTTGCTCATGAAACATTTATACATAAAAAAGGATACAACCACTGCAATAATCAAAAGCATCAATGAGATTAGATAACATGCATAAATAAAACTGCTCACATTGAAAAATGTTTTAACCAATGCCTTAAAGGGAGTCGTGGGCAGTGTAGATCAAAGATTTTATTAAGGTTAATTTTGTAATTAATTAGTTAAAGTGTTTGGCCCCCTTATGTATCATTCACCAATCTAAAACTTGCCGACCGGGTGTGCCGCAGATCCAACAAGGCGATTTGCCAGGTGATTTGACACACTCCACCCAGGGTAGTGGTTTTAGACGAATAGTACCACTTAGAGATTGCCCTAATTATACTAGCAAGGTTCAATTACTTTGATGAAAATAAAAGATGGATCATACACCCTGCTTTGAAATATTGAGGCACTTGTGCAAACACTTTGAGATAGATGAATTGCAACACATAAATTTATATACTCTGCTTTGAAATATTGAGAGATAGATCTGTTAGCAACATTTCTTGTCACAGACAAAAGAGTATTCGGGTTTGCCAGTTGCACGAGAAGCGCTGGAGCGCAGCATGGAAAAAATCTCGTTTTAGGCTTCAAAGCAGCTAAGCAGGTGAGATTATGTTATCGACGATCCAGATTCATCCATAAGAGCAGATCGACGGTTGGCGGGAAATCGCGGTTAGCGAAATTGCGTCGAGGTTAGCATGGATAGCGCCCATATTGTGTGCAGGAGGGGATGGCATCCGTCTATCCGGGGGACGCGTGGCGCAAGATCTAGTCGCGTCGGCGTTTCGGTATTCGAGAGTTCGAAGGGTGAAGGCTCCATGACATTTTACATCTTGAAACCCCGAACCTCGAAAACGCCGAAGGTCGGGCCCGCAGCATTGCGAAGCGCTCTTAGCCGTCCATCCAAAGGACGCGTGGTGTGCGATTAGGCCCCTCGCCTTTTCACCCATCGCGATTCCAGCGCGCAAGGAACAACCCCTTCACATCCTCGAAATGCGAAGTGCCGGTAACATCTAGGACCGGGGCCCGCAATATCGCCGAATGAGCTCAGGACCGTCAGATCAGAAAGGGGCGCATGGCGTCAAGTTAAGCCATCTCGGCGTTTCGCTCATCGCGATTTCAAGAAGCAGGGATCAACCCCTTCCTATTTACGAACGTCGAAAGCGCCCTTGGGAGTAAACACAGGGTCACAGCCCGTGGTCACTTGGGAAAGAAAAGAACTGCACAAGAGGGGTCAAAGGGCGTCGAGTTTGTTCACAAAGGGGATCTCCGCGATCTCCAGGTGCCATCGGATTCGACCTCAATCCTGGTCTTCGCTTGGAGTAAATGAAGGCAAGAAGGGGTGGTTGAGACCTCTCCTCATCCATTAAGTGTGAGGTATGGAGGGTCTGGTAAGCAGTCTGCTCGAGAGGGTCTTGTGTACCCTTTTTTCCAAAGAAGCCATGTCGAGTTCTCGACTAGCCGGAGGAGGTCTGCACACGCTAGCTCGACACTTAATGGCTCAGCTACTCCCCTTGCAGGAGCCACGCGCAGTTAAGGTGGCGTCTGACAAAGAATACCCGTCTGAATTTGGCTGAAGGGACACCAAGCCTTGGATGACTGAGCACGCCGATGTTAGGCGATTTTCTCTGAGTATATAAACTCAGTCTTTGTATTTTGTAATCTATCGATGGTAGAGCGAAGCTCTCGACTGTAAAGTTTTAATAGACATTCTAGCTTTCTGGTTATGCATCTGTATGTGATATTTCTTATTTTATAACAGACAGTCTTTCTTACTCCATCTAAAGTTTCATCTCATGCTAAGAGAGTTCGTGAACGACTGATTCGTGCGAATTATTGCAATTATGTTATAATAAAGGATTTATTGTGGCATTATTGTATTCTCTGGTTTTTTGCATTTGAATGTAAGAAGATCTTGCGTTCGAATGCCTTCTCCTACAGTCTGTTAGAAACCTGACGTTTACGACAGACCCTTGCATCTCTCTGGTACAAGTCTCCCCCCTACTCACCCTTACTATGACTCACTGTCTGAAGTCTGATTAAGACCTTACCCGCTCATGCATACCTCTGACCTAGTTTCGGAGTTAGAACCATGTTGTTTTGAGTTAGCTTCCATTCGATCACCCCTTTTAAAAACAAATCGTGACATAAACTGATGGGCGTTGGGCTCTGCTCCTGCTGCAATCCAGGGGTGACTTCTGACGCTAACAAGATCAACAAGATATTGCTTGACAATGTTGTTGCAAAACTGAATGAAGAAGGAAAACTACATGAAACTGAAAATTGCATGAGAATCTAAGCATCAATTTAACATGCATGAAGTTAGAGTGTTGTAGTGTGTTTGATATTGCTTGACTTGTGTAATTGATTATTAGATTTAAGCATGCACAACTTTACAAGAAAAAGACAAACCACAACACCAATCCCCCCAAGGGGATGAAGAAACTGGGCACAAAGGCCCGCTTTTATTACTTGCTAGTATGTTACAATGGAGAACTTAGTGTTCTCTTTGAGCTTTTAGCTCTTTTGGAAGAAAAGGGATCCTTATTGATGGAGTTTTAAGAGGAGTACAAGAAGAAAGAATAGAAAAGAAACACTTCGTCAAACCCCCCAGGGTCCTTGAAAGTCTTGATTTTCACGCAACACGGACAAAATCCCCGCTTGGATCTATATTTTCTGCAACAAAACAACAACCAAACAAAGTTAGAAATGATAGAAAGAAGCTTTAAACAAATAAAAAATTTTGATAACTGAAATTTTTGGGGTTTTTAAGGGTTTGAACAATCCTAAACTAGGCTCTCTTTAAAGATTTCTGTTTGCTGTTTTAGGACAGCAAACATACAGTCTCTAAACAACGTGATCAACAAATTAAACTAAACAAAAATCTTGATCTAAAACTTAGATGAAAAAGACCAAGTAAAATGCTTAAACTTTGTCTAGATCTACCTTTAACAAAGATAAATTTTAACCTAGATCTAGCAAATCACACATGCAAAGTTTAAATGTTTGAAAATGAAATGTTGACTTATTCTAACTTGCATGCAATCGAAGGAAAGAGTAAGGAAGAGAGATTTTATCAATTTATGGAGCTTTCGTCTGAGTTTGGAACTTTGGGCTGTGGGGTTCTCTTGGTAATGGACAAGAGGGTGCTTGATCTCATAAACTTTGGAAGATGACAATGGAAGCCACCATTTGCCAATCCTCCTTCTTAAAGAACCTGTAATTAAACGCTTCAATCCTGCACACAACTGTTAAAGGCCTTCCCTACACACATAACTCACAAAGCATGTTAGATTTAACCTAAAATAAAACATGCATTTAGGAGTCTATGAAGTAAATAAAGGCAATAAGAGGAATCAACCTAGATTATTCTTACCTAATTATATGACAACATACCTATTAGGCTTTAACAATTGAGCATAAGATCAAAACATTAATCAATACATGTTACTTCATAAACTATTTGCATTTAGATAAAAGCCACCACACATGAGTCCACACCAAGATTGCTCCAAAGACTTTTTATTCCAATGCTTGCAAAGTATTACAATAGCTTCTTCACCCAAGACTGAACTAACTAAATGAGGAGGTCAAACCTCTCTTAAATAGGGATGGAGGTGATAATTCCCAAGTGATGCATGCGCTTAGGGTTAGGTTTAGGTTTTAGGTATGCGTGAGGACGAGTGTAGTTGCGCATGAGATGAGGAGGAGATGCATGGGAGTGAAGGGGAGATGGTGTATAGTTAAGTGGAAGCGTAGGTAGGTGAAGGGGAGTGAGGAGTGAGTGAACTAGGAGAGAGTATGAGTGATGAGTGAGTTAAGTGGGGCGTGGGCCACATAAGAGATGCGCTAGGGTTTAGGTAATGTGCCACTTAGGATGGGAGTTGAGTTCCTTAGTTGGAGACTCCTCCCAATTCCATGTCATCTAATTAGGTCAACCTCCTCACTAGTTAACTCACCTTAAGCCTTTAGTCAACTAGGGACACACAAAAAAACATGTTTAAACATGTTCCCCAGTTCTCCTAAAATTTAGGAGATTTAATTGATTACCCCTTTTTCGTATTTTTCTAGTAATATTGACTTTTTTAGTGATAATAATCACTTTTTAGTCTCGAAAGATGGAAAATAGGGGTTTACATCATACTCCGGACTGGAAAACGACTGTAAATATGACATCTGACAATGTTTGATGCCATATTTTTTATATTTATTGACCCATAATTAATAAATTCCATTTTTGCGAGAATTTAATTAATTCACTGAAAACTTAAAAAAAAACCTATCAGACTTAGCCACAATTTCCAAATGACTCAGACACTATGTTCTAGTATGAGTTTATATACATTCTAACACTAGACATTGGATTTTCCATGCCAAGCCCTGCTTGTCAACACATACTCCGGCTTTGGAGCAAGCCTTTTTCTGAGTGAAAAAACTTAGAAATTATTTAATCGCTCACTAAAGCAAGTAGAAAAAATAATTAACAAGTAGAAAAAAACACTCCGAAGTATGTGCCCACTCCTAAATCAAGGGTGGACAATAGCCTTTTACAATATCTCATACTTAGGACATTTATTACAATGGTGGAAATGCGGGAAAATGGGGCCCTTTTAAGGCCTGCTGAATCACTAAAATCTGCATATATGAGCATTGCTTGCTCATTCTCTAGCGGCTCTTCAGAAATCCAGCTTGTGCAAAGTTGCAAACTGGTGGATAACAACGTGGACTGTGGCTTTAACTCCACATGCCGCTAGATAGAATTGAAAGACACGTATCTGAGTGTCCTCCGTCATAAATGTGATTCATGGTAGGGGTGTGAAGATCAACACCTATCCATTTACCTTGAGCGTTCTCTCTCCTATCTGGTTGGTTTGCTTGTTGGCCACCTTGTTTTATTCCACAACACCTAGAAGAAGGAAATCCGTGTGATACAAAGACTAAGATCTAAGGTCCTTCGAATAATGCATGAGAGCTTGATACTTTTTGAAAAACAGTGTTGAGCTATAGATCTGATAATGATGGCAGAATCACCAATCACCGTTGTCTGGGCCACTTCTCTTTCTTGGAGAAGGGGGAGACCTTGATAAATTGCATAGGCCTCAGCTTCATTGTTAGTCGATGCCCCTAATCCCCAAACAAACTTCAATTCTATCTGTCATTTGGGGAATGCATGCCTTAGATTAAGGTACTTGATAATCATTGTAATTCTGGGGGATATTGTTCATGTGCAGTATATACATGCAACCTAAGTCACATGATTTGCTGGATTTGATGAAACAAGTTCAAAAATGACCTAATTTGAAAACAAGAGATAAAATTTGGCCAAGTTCACCGAATATTAATGAGAATAAAAAGAAAGTGTTTGTCTATTACCTGCGTGAGAGCCAAGTTGTCATGCATTAATTATTATTCACTGCTTTTTAAATATCATTGATAATTTTTCTTCCTTGACTACTGCCACTGTGGAATGTATGCCCTAGATGGATATTATAAGCATCATCAGTGCTCACTGCTTTGTATATGTTTTTACTCACCGTCAGAATGTGCCTGTGTACATTGTTGCTTGTCCATTCATCGGAATTGGGAAGGATCGACACATGTTCATTGACATACCTGCATGCTTGATGGTCGATGGGTTTCGTTTCACAAATTCGAAATTTGATATGTATATATTATATGTGTAAGTTTAAAAGGTAAATGGCATACATAACTGTAATCTATATATATGTTGAATTCTATATATAATATAAGTTTTATATTTATATAAACATATATGATATAAATGTTAACCATAGCTATTCCAAGGGGTTAGCTCAACTCATTGCCAATGTTGTCGTGCATTTGGTTGCCAGTAGGGGCCTTGTTCAAATCCCGCTGGGTAAGGTGCACTGGTCTACATGGATGGGTTTACTAGGGATGCTATCAACGAATGTAGGGAAGCATTCTTTGGGTTTCCCCACAAGGTTGTCCTTGGAAATGAAAGTATTAAGTTTTAACTATAACTATAATTTTAAAACTTAATATTGTTATTATTTTATAAGCAATATTTATATTAAATATATATAAATTTTAAAATATACATACATTCGAATTTTAGTCGAATTTAATGACAAATTTTATCATCTAGCAATTTTTTTTCTGAATTTTATTGCTGTTGAATTTGAACACAAACATGGACACCAACCATGTGACATACCATGCAACCATACTTCTCATTATTGCTGCGTAGCTTATTCTTTTGTTGTGAGTTTGGATATTTCCTATCTTGTCAATGGAACAATAATGCACTGAATAAAAGGAAAAATTATAGTCAATTATGAGTTGGTTATATGATATCTCTCTCTGATAACTTATTGTGTGGTGTTTTGTGCAGTTTATCGGCAATTTCCAGGAATCAGCAGGTAGTAGAACTGGATGGGGAGCTGGTAATTTCGAAACTTCCTCATTAAATTTAATTTTCATCACAATTGTTGTTATATATTCTGATTAGTTATAACTCATTTTGTTTTCCTCTGCTACTGTTAGTACTATTGGCAGAATCCATTGCACTTGTGGCTGCTAGTACTGTACACAGAGTCTGCATCACTACTTGGTAAGTTTGTTAACATGTTGATGTGATATTTAGACTGATTTTTGTGAATCAGATTGGTTATTATGCTCACTATGGGATGCATTCCTAGAAGTAAGCTCTACAATTTCGTTATTTTCCATTAAGCCTGTTTTGAAAGCACCTAAGTTCTAATCACTGAACTTGAACTCGGGCTTCTTCTTTTATAATTTCCAATAATACCACCTTTGTTGGTCTTGTGACTGCACTTCAACTATTTTGTTTATTCTACATCCTATCGGGCAAGGAATCAGTGCCAAAATCAAGGTTGAAAAGCATATATTTCTAACAACTTAGGGCATATCCACCATTAAAACATGAAAAAACCAAAGAACAAGATAGTTACAATAGGTAAAGGTTTTTGTTTTCTTATTCTATGCAAGAACATGTGCTTATGACATGGACTCTTTTAAAATAGCTGTCCACTGTCTGACATCGAAATGGTACACATTGTGGAATTAGAAATAGTAGTCGGTCTCTTTTGCTTGCAATTCAACCGCAAGTTTTCTTCAGTTTTGCAGAGAAGATAAACGGTTATATTATGTAGGCAATTTTAAAGCAAAATCATGTATTTGGATTACTAGGTTAGCTTAAATGAATTTCATTGATTGTTCTCAAGCTGGTTGGTGTGGTGGTTCTGCATGCAGCTTCCTGTTTTCTGTGGGGCTTCTGTATGAAGTAAACAAGATTTCTGGTATCATGCACCGGAAGGTAGAGGTTAAAAGCAAAAAGTACAATTGAGGAAAGGCTACCTTTTAGGGCGGTCAGAAAGCTAGATTGAGTGAAAGGGATTTTTGTTCAGGTTGGATTGTGGAAAATTTGGAATCCTTTATCTGGTTTCTGGTTTTTGCTGGGGGCAATGAAATTAGATAGGTATCCATTGTCGGCTTAATGTTGGTGGATGATTCAATTGAGCCAAATACACATATTGCTAATATTGAATGAAGCTCATCTCTGACAAAATAATGCCCACTGCTGTTGCAGCTTCAAAATGAACAGCAGAGATTATCATGATTGAGTGGAATACACATTACAAATGTTAAAATGAAACTTGGTTTGTAGTGTTAACTGTAGGTAAAGCTTGAACCAACGACTAGCATCTTTGATGCTTGATTATTCAGGAAAGCATGTTGTAATTTGCTCTTATATGCAAGAAGTTAAAATATGGTTTGTAGACTTCTTTTTGCTTTATGTAGGGTTATACATAGAATTCCAAAATATATAAACCCAATGGGTTGGTTGTTTTGGTTGAAATGCATAATCCAAAGGAAATCCTTAACCTGTTTAGAGAATCTTGCAGTCTGAATTTTGAAATTGACCATTGTATCTAAACACTCCCACTTTTCAGTTTCACGTGAAGAATTTCCTAAACAATAATCAAACGATCTCTATGCTTTCAATGTAGAAAGTTGCAAACTTAAGATCGTATGGGAGGGAACTCCTTTGCTGTTTCGATTTGGGGATATAATCCTTAACTTCCTGTATTACCTTGTTGCATTTTTAAAACTTTGTTTTCAATTATCTCAATGTTTTAAAGTAGTTACAGTTGCTGAAGTATCTGGGTCCTAATTTACACGAATATGTAGTCTAGAACTGAAGCCAAGTGAACTGGCTTACATTGGTCGGTGTTGACATTCTCCTTTCATCTTAGAATATGAAGTTATAGGAATAATGATTATACGTTAGAATGGGGTTGGAAACTGTTCACCCAAGCTTTTGCACTTGGATTGTCAATGATGCAAGAATCAAATTTTAGTCAATTAACTGTAAATTGTTTTTGTTGCATAACAAGAATCGTTACGTTTCTCGAATTGTAATGAAAGTGCTCAATTACCTTTCCCTTTCAAATTACACAAGATTGCCTTGTCAAAAGCAATATATTTTTGATAAAATAACATACCATAGTTGATCTTTAGGTTTTCTATTGGACAACCCCTTGTAACCCCCAAAAAACTAAACCATTCCTCTTAAATGAATGTATAATTCTTCCCTTGCATGTGTTAAAAAAATGATGTGCAAATACCAGAACAGACTAAACGCTGTTATCCAAATGAAATTTCAGACCATGTTTTCTTGATATTTTTAATTTTTTTGGCAAAAATTGTCTTCCAACTAAAAAATCAAGATGTACACAAATATCAAATGCCCTTACATCTAGTATGACTATTTAGCTCATTCTTGGCCCCATTTTGAGTCCACTTTATTTCTGGTCACATAGTGACTACTAACTAGCCACAAGAGGGGAGTTGGGTTGGTGAAAGCAGGGTGCTGTTACAACCTCCGTTATGGTTCGATTCCTTTGACATCATGTGGCCGTCGGTCCAGCTGAGTTGGCATGCCCTTGGAAGGCGGTTGTCTTTTTGTGGTTAAGTTGTTATGGCCATTAAGTTGGGGGGCCCAAGTGGTCTCACCCATCTTACAATGTAAACAACATCCCACCTCTTGATAGGTGGTGGATGCTCATTGCTTAAGTAAGCTTTGGAAGCATCTAACAACTATACACATTTTCACTATAATATGAAAAAAATTAGTCTAAAAATAATGTTTCTAGATGGCAGTTTGGTATGTCGTTTTCAAATTGCCTGTTGCAACCAAGCCAGCAATTTGTTAACAGTATGTCACACAAGTGCACCACACACAAATGACAAGGTGTGTGGTTGAATGATTTAACTCTGAACACCCTTGCAAAACATTAAGTCGTGATCTATTCTTATCTTTCGTTTCAGAATGATTCATTGTTCAGAGTGGATTGCCTTGTGGTGGGCTGGTCTCTGCAATGGCTAGTCATGAAATTTCTAATATTGTAGCATGTTATTTGAAATAATCTAAACCATCAGTGACATGATCATTAGAGTCTATATGGCACGCTGATGAATCTCTGGAATATTTTCTGTAATTTATTTACTTTCACTATATGTTGTTTAACAAACAAGCTCTATGGATTATGTACCAATCATGTAGTTTGGTTTAGTCTCTGAACTACTTGCATGAACCATTTAATTGTTATCACTGGGTTTGCATGGTGACATTTAACTGGGATGAATTATGTGCTATCTTTGAAACTTGTAATGAGAACCAATGGTTAGCAATTTGACAAAATTGAAAATGACTTCAGATAAATTATAAAGATTTCCACATGGTACATATTCGTTTTAAATAGAAAACTCTTGCCATATTGTAACATTCCATGACAAATTGTAGCTATCCACCTGGAGCACAAGCAACGATATTGCATGGGGTAAAATGACTATAAAGCACTCTGGATTTCAAATAGTTTTCAATTGTGGTGAAACATTATGCAGTGATCAAATGCAAACAATTACAAGTTGCACAATCTATATGGCTTAAATATGGCGAATGCAAATATGCAAAGCGTTAGTCCCTCTTTTGAGAATACAATGTAAAACAGGAATCACCATATAGATAAATGTTGATTTTGGGAACAAAACATACAGCTACACTTCTCTTATTGCTGGTTACTCCTCTTTCTTGAGATTGATACATGCATCATTCACCAGAATTTCAGGATTTTGATGAAAATTACAAAAAAAATAACACTGCATGTAATTTGTCCACAACCTTGCAATTGGATTTAGGGCAATGCATTACACTGGGTATGC
>ML797892.1:624003-637609 GCA_009831015.1 Picea engelmannii
GTTGTCTCGCAAAGCTAGAGGAAGCACCCACTGCGACACAAAATAATGCATTATAGTTAATAACATAGAAACAAGGAACTATCGACAACAAATTATGTATATCACTCTAAATTAGAAGTCTTTGAAAATGCCAAACCTTCAAAAAGTTATGCTAATCATGCGTTTTTGCACTGCCAATTTATCTTTCCTTGTCATGATTTTTTAAAATGTTTGAAGCAAAACCAGTGGGGAATTTGATCTTGTGTACAACTAAATTGGCCTTGTTTCTCTCTATCTCCATGAATAACCATGGGAGTTTTATCAGTGTTTCATACCCTAGAAGATTGAGTCAAATGTCTCATTGCCCTTGCTTCCTCAAGGTTACTTCTTACTTTAACAATTAGATACTTATTATTCCCACCATCTAACATTCTCCATAGTCACTTTGTCACATTCATTCCAATGCACATAGTGTCAAATAGACGTGCCATTGGCAACTACTCATGGTACTTTAGTCTATAGAGGATGGAATCTTTCATACCTCATGGAAATGACATGCATCACCTCGTCGACACCAAAAAGGGAAATATGTTTGCTAACATATAATAGCTACAAATATAAATTCAACCTAGCCACATAAATTATGTAATTGAAAGTTATTGCTTATCATGACTATGATAATAATTAGAGCACAAATGAGACAAGACAAGAATTGGCGGAAAAGGCTTTATGCAATTCTCTTGTATCTTGTATTGATCTCATGATATGAATTTACAATACATAGAATGAACCATTTCTAGATCTAGATCTCATTGAGAATTCATCAATGGATCGTGACAACACTTCACAGGTATCATCTTCAATATGACAGTGTTGAATTGAGCTTCGATGAAGATATGCTTGAAAATCATCAATATCTAGATGTTGAATAGTTCATCTGGAAGTGAATAGCTGCCATGTTTGAACATTCCCATTCTGTTGATTAGCATTCCAATAGTTGATTGATTGATTTTATCACTGATAGGACTTTGAATCTTGAAGCCTGACTATCATTATTGATATCTCCTCCTGTCAAGTGTAAGGTGAGAAATTTGTTGAAGGGATCCAAGCTTGAGCTTTGGATTCTTTTGTTCTTCAATGATTCATGGTTGTAGGGATGCAAACTTGAACTTTGGATTCTTTATGTGGTGGTTTTGTTGGTTGACCACTAACCATCTTTCGTTGGTACTTGAACAATGTGGTGGTTTTGGATGACCAATAACCATCTTCACTCCCCTTGTGAAGGCGTAAGAGAGTATCATTTCCATCAATGTGCCCCCCCCCTTGAGGTGTGGAGAGTGCTATCTTTGATTCATGTTTCAATATCGGAGAACATATATCATTAGACCTAGATCATGTCCAAAATCATCTAGAATAGTTGTTGGAAAGCTTTTTGTTTTTGTCATTTCTCCATGTAGTTGTGGCTTTACCTCTGTCTTGACTAGACGATAAGACTTATGTAGCTTCTTTACTTGTTGATTTCATCTGCATGAATTTATTCATCCCTAATGAATTGTTTTCTTAATCTTTTTTTTTTTTTAAATATTATTATTATTTTTGAAATTTCTTTAGACACTTTTTTGAGAGGTGATTTGCCTTCCCACAATAAAGACAAGGATGGAGATAAAAACAATGTCTCCAAGTGACCAACTCCATGACAGTGTCGACATTTATTCTCAAGATTTTTAACTTCTTCAAAAAATTATGCACTCACAAACTGAATTGGTTTGGAGTAATCCAGGATATGAAAAAAGTTTTTTTAATCATACCCTAAGCCATGTTGAACTTTGTTGAACAACAATTCTTCCCAAGGTTTGACAACCATCTTGGAAAGATCATTTTGTGAATCTTGATTTTCTACTTTTGTATCGTCAAATTTCTTGCTATTGCTGCTTTCATTATGTGCTACTTCTTCTGACTCATTTTCAACAAGATTTTTCTTCATTGTTCTACTGTATGATTCCATTTCATGATTAGTTAAGGAATCATCATCCATCTCTTGTGTTGCTTTTGTATCCGCCATTAGGTCATGTGTATCACAAGTAGAATCAACCATATGCAATAAGTCTTTTGTGTCACTAGTTGTATGAACCTTTTGTATGAGTTCATTTGTATCACATGCTGCATCAAACTTTTGGATAAGCTCCTCTGTATCACATGTTGCATCAATTTTCTCTATTAGATTCTTTGTGTCACAACTTGCATCAACCTTTTGAATAAGATCATTTGCTGATTGTATTGTATCAACCATGTGATCAATTATGTTGTCTTTGAATTAATTTCCACGCAAGCGCTTTAGTCAATTTATCTTTCATATCAATTTGATTTTGCGATTCATGGTTGTACTCTTGCAACTCCTTGATTTTCTGAGAGGCATTTTGTAAATGCTTTCCTCCTTTACCCATTTGTTATTTTTCTCACGCTCACTTGTACTTGCTCGCTTGAATTCGTTTATTTTATATCACACTCGTTTGATTTGATGTCACCTAGGGTGTCAAGTACTACCAATCATGCACCCTAAAGTGTGATTACGATGACTTGACTTTGATCGACTCATTTGACTTCCTTATTCAAATTTTAGGCAGGTTGTGATGATATCATTAACAATTAATTTGAGAAACACTTTATTTGAAATGGTTTGACACTTTACCATTTGTACAATTCACTGTTGAGATTCAATGATTTATACTTTAATTTTTACAGTGCTAATGATTCAAAAGACTAGAGGAAGAAATAACAATTTGTTCTCTCATTACATGCTTTTAATTCTCAGTTGCAATCATTATTATCCTTCATGAACACAAACATTTGGATTTGTGTACTTGTTTTTGTTTATTGAAGTAACCATGTGTCAAATACTAGCCATATAATATATACCATCAAGCATCCAGAAATATATAATAGCACACAAGAACATAGGGTGTACCTATGATCCCCTTATTCAATTTTAGGTGGATAAAGATCACATTCACGAACAAAAAAATGATATCTTTATTATAAAATTCTTCTTGTGATCACAAAAGTATGCCCAAATACAATGACAAATCTTCAATGTACTTTCTCCCACACCTCCTTTACAAAGCTAAAAAAATGAAAAGTGTTCAACATACTTTTCCTTATTCCCTATGACTTACCATAAGATTGGATAGCAAGGAAGCTCTTCACCATGCATGACATCCTAGCATGGAGGAGAACAATGAAACTTATCCAAGTTGATGGGTTAATCTTTTTCTTAAAATTGTACTTAGGAAAAAGTGTATTAAATGGGTTATATTTTTATGTTGACTTAATGAGTACTTTTTATAAAGTTAAAGTGATAAATAATTTAAGTTGTGGTCTTTTAATTTGGACCATTGATCTCATAAGGTGTATGAGGATCAATCTTGGCCCTTCATTCTTTTGAAGATAGGGTTTCTCACTTGCTTATTGAGTAAAAATGAGATCAACTTGGCGAGGGGTGCATTATGCACAAGACATAGACAATTTTATGAAGAGAGAAATAGGAGAATTGCTTGAGGGTTTGGAGAGAGAGTTTGTAGGGAGACAGAGAAGGCTTCTACATTGAGATTGACACACATCTTTAGCATTGCAAAGGTTTTTTCCTACATATCTGATCATGAGGATTTGCAGAAGGGGGCTATACATTTGTTGAGGAGGTTTTGTATCTGGCTGGGTTGATTATATCGTAAGAGATCCCTATATTTTCCTGCTCAATAATAATAAAATCCAAATCTGTTGCACTGATCTTGCCTCTTTCTTCTAACTGTTCTTTGAGTGCTTGTTCAATTCTTTTACTTCTTCTATTTGAATCTTCAATTCCGTGATCATCTGCTTTAGTTATTGAGTGTCTTCTTTCTTGTCTAGTTCTACTTGCAGCTTCATGTTTTTCTTCTTTTCTCTTTTTATAACTTCTATAGCACTCAACAATTCTTCTCGGTAGTCAACTTCTGCCTCTTCGTATTCTTCTTCAGTGTCTTCTTTATCAGAATCTTCTATTTCCATGAATATAACTCTTTCTATCTCACTTTCGATGACTTCACTTTCATTTGATGAAGAACTCTCTTCTTTGGTGCAAAAACTTTTCTTAAAGACTTTATTTTTGGTTCTTTTGCTTTTATATGTTTGTTTGCTATTTGAATCATCCTCATTATTATTATGTTTTTTTTTATGAGGACATTTGTTAGCAAAATGACCAATACCATCACAATTAAAACAAATCAATGGAAGCTTACCTTTATATCTGCCGTCTATTCCCTTTTTCAATCTTTTGACAAAGTTAGCCACTTCTTCATCGTCTTTGGAGGTGTCATTACTGCCGTTATATTCTTTTTTTTTTGGTTGCCCTTTTGCTTTGACCTTTTGGATGCTTTGAATGCTGCTTCTTTTATACTTGGATTTTCCTGTTTAGTTCTCATTTCATAGGCTGTGAATATTCCATGTAGTTCATCCATGCTTATTGAGTCTAAATCTGCTCTTTCTTCTAGTGTTGAGATCTTAGGATCAAATCTCATTGGAAGAGATCTTAGTACCTTTTGAATAATTACAAATTCTTCAATTTCTTCTCCCAATCCTATGATTGCATTCACTATTTCATCAACTCGTAAGAAATAAGATGCAATATTCTCATCTTCCTTAATCTTTAGCTGTTCGAATTGACCTCTGTAAGTTTGAAACTTTGCTTCTTTGACTTTTGAATCTCCTTCATAAATATTTTGAAGTTTGTCCCAAATCTCTTTAGCGAAGCTACAATGTATAACTTTGGTATACAATCACAAAGACCATTCATAAGTGCATTTGTGGCTTTTGAATTATTTAGACTAAGTTTCTTTCCATTGTCATTTGCTGGCGGAACTGCTGTTTCTTTATATCCATCTACAACTGATTTTCAAATTTCAAATCCCTGTGCTTATACATATGTTTTCATCCTTTTGCTCCAGAATGCATAGTTTTGTCCATCAAACTGTGATATTCCATTTTTATACATATTGTTGCTCTCCGTGATCTACCTTTCAGTGGTTAAACTGATTTCTGAAGGAACCCGCTTTGATACCAATTGTTGGATTACTGAGACGGGGGGTGAGTCAATAATAGAGATTTTTGATCATTTTAACCATAATATGCAAATGTTATTTATCTTTATGATCAATATACCATTATCATCCAATAAGTGCAGAGTAAATAAACCATGAACAAATGAACAATCATACACATACATAGTACACCAGTATTTTTTACGTGGAAACCCAATGTGGAGAAAACCACATAATTCTTTTTTTTATTTGTCTTTAAGAATTACATTCATTGGAAGCACCAACTTCCTTTGTTTTCTAGCTGCAATTGGAAGGAGGCTCTGACCCCTTATTTTCAGGCTACAACCTGAGGGAAGCTCCAACTCCCCAATTATTTGGCTACAACCAGAAGGAGGATGCAACCCCCTATGTTCTACGACTACAACCGGAAGACGACTACAACCACCTATCCTTGCCCTGTCCAACCGCCTTGAAATATAAGTGCCAAACGTAGAAACTGAATATGTCTACGTTTCAGTGATAGTGACATATTCAGTTTCTCCGTTTGGCACTTCTTTTTGGTGTCTACCTGCATTGCCTCTTCATAACATTCTGGTTCACCAAAATCAGTCAATAATAAATAATACAATGAAGGAGAGTATCGTTCAGGGGGTATACTTAACTCGGTAGATCTTCTAACAACAATTGCAGGTGTTTGAGGTACTTGTTGCTCCTGTTGTTGAGGATTTTGATTTTCAAGTTTCTTTGGAATTTCTTTTTCAGTGATCTCATCAAGCACTGTGTATTCTTGTTTTTCTTCTTCCTATTTTTTTCCTTGCAATTGATCTTTGTACATGATCTTCTCATTGAATATGACATCTCTACTCCTAATGATTTTGTTATTTTCATAATCCCATAATTGATAAGCAAAATCATTAACACCGCATCCAATAAAGGTACACTTCTTGGATTTAGACTCAAGCTTTGTTCTATTTTCTTTATCAATATGGACAAATGCTTCACAATCGAAAGCTTTCAAAAAAGAATAGTTTACCTTTTTTCCTGTCCATTCCTTCTTTGAAATTCTACCATCCAAAGAGTTTGAAGGTCCTTTGTTTATTAAGTAAACAACAATATCTACAACATCTGCCCAGAATTGTAAGGGCAAACCGACATGCAATCTCATACTCCTTGCACGCTCCATGATTGTCCTGTTCATCATTTCTGACACACCATTTCCTTGTGGTGTTCTTGGAATTGTCTTCTCTCTATGAATCCCATGGTATGAACAATAATAATCAAACTCCTTGTTGCAATATTCACCTCCATTATCTGATCTGAGACACTTCAAACTTTTTCCTGTCTCATTATCAACTAAAGCTTTCCATTTCTTAAAAGTGTCAAAAACATCATATTTTTGTCGAATGCAATAAACCCAAGTTTTTCTAGTTGTATCATCAATAAAAGTAACATAATAATGAGAGCCACCAAGAGATGATCCCTGAGTTGGTCCCCATACATCTGTATGCACAAGCTCTAACCTTTCATTCTTCTTTTCTTTTTCGAATCTGAGAAATCTGACTCTCTTTTGTTTTCCATAAACATAATGCTCACAGAAGTCCAAATCAATTTGTTTAAGATCTGACAACAAATTTCTTTGGTGAAGTATCTGCATACCCTTCTCACTCATGTGTCCCAGCCTATGATGCCACAGTCCTGTATCCACTCCTGTATAAGCTAAAGAGATAGAAGAGTCAGTATTACTAGTACATAAAAACAATGTACCTACCTTCTCTCCTTTTGCTATCACCAATGATCCTTTGCTGACCTTCCATGTATTATCTGTAAATATGGATACACAACCTTCATTTGCCAACTGCCCTGTTGAAATAAGATTTTTCGTTAAATCTGGAACACGTCTTACCTCTTTCAACAACCATTGGTTTCCATTGCGTTTCTTTATTTTTACCTTTCCCATTCCAACAATTTTGCATGGTGCATCATCACCCAAATGAACCTGTCCAAAATCACCTTGAACATAATCTAGAAGATGTTTCCTATGGGGTGTGGCATGAAATGAAGCCCCTGAATCTACTACCCAAGACTCAGAAATATTATCTACTTAAAGAATCAAAACATCTTGTAACACATCACCTGTTACATTTTGCTTCCTGATTTCTCTCCTGTTGTCCATCTCTTTGTTTCTTTGGAGCTCTGCAATCTTTCTTCAGATATCCTTTCTTCCCACAATTCCAACACTCTATCTTTCCAAGTCTGGATTTGGATCTACCCTTCCTAGAATTCTCGCGGTTCCCTGAGCTCTTTCCTCTATCCTTTTGTCTTCCCCCGTTCTCCATGTTCAACACATTACCTGATGTCTCACCTGTGCTTTTCTGTCACATTTCCTCACTAAGGATAACACCAACAACATCATCAAATTTTAAAGTATTTGAACTAGAGACAGAGTTACTTACAGCCATGACCAAGCCATTCCAGCTTTCTGGCAATGAGCACAAGACTAGAAGAGCCCTAACTTCATCAACAAAGTCCACTTTTACAGAACTTAGTTGATTAGTAACCATATTAAATTCATTTAAATGATCTGCAACAGACCCACCTTCTGACATCTTCATATTAAATAATCTCTTCATTAGAAATACCTTAATAGAGGCCGAGGGTTTTTCATACAGTTTAGCCAATGCGTCCATCAGATCCTTCGTTGTCTTTTCTTTTGAAATATTGAAAGTCATCGACACTGCCAAGCTCAGTCGTATTGTTCCTAGAGCCTTTCTGTCAAGAATTTCCCATTCTTCGTCTTTCATGGCCATCGACTTCTTTGCTACTCCGCCCAATGGTAGGAATAGATCTTTCTGATATAAATAATCTTCCATCTGCATCTTCCATAATTGGTAGTTTTGGTCGTTAAATTTCTCAATCCTAAACTTTCCATCTTCTGACATTGCTCCCACTCGAACCAGGAACCCTCTTTTCCTACGAGTTACCTTTCACTCTGATACCAGTTGTTAGAAAAACAGGACCGCGGAGCAATAAAATAAAACAAATGCGGACACAAAACACAAAAGATACACAATACAAGAGAGACACAGATTTACGTGGTTCACCCAGTGTGGGCTATGTCCACAAGAGAAATTGCCAGGTCCTTCCTTTATTATTATCCAACAAATGAAGGGATACAACCTACAACAAAACCCGCTATAACTTCCTTTTCTTTCTCTCACAGTCTCCTCTCTAAGATTACAATACTCGCCATCATGCATAGCCGCAATACATTTCCCTTATAACAGAGGGTTGCCTTCTAGGGAAAAAACCCTAACATAATTTCTACCGTTAGATCTGCGACCTTATAATGAACGGTCCTGATTTGCAATGAAATTACAATATACATTTACAAGGCAATTTTTTCTTCTGGGGCTTCGCCCCCAAACCTCCCGGACCCTGCAGAGGGGGTACCCCCCTTCTGCACTCCCCCATGTGGAAGAGTGTACATACTTTTGGGGTATAAACACGACTGAAAGCAAGGACCTATGAATTAGGAACATAATTAGGCTCCACAACCAACATTTACAAATGGTAAGGTTGTAACACTCTAGAGCTCCGAACTATCGGAGTTTCAAAGCCATCAAGGCTTATCTCTTTTCATGCCTAACACAGGGTTCCTAGACCTTGGTCATATGGGTCCTTCAAAACTCTCGCAGGCTATGCACTAATCTTTAAGCCGTGAATTGGTTAAGGGCATGGGCATGAGCCCTTGGTCACACGAGTGAAAGGTCTGAAGGAGGCACCCTCCTTCCATAGGGTTTTAACTTAGGATTCCCATGAAGGTATATTCTAGAGGTCGACATGACTTAAGCATCCCAGTAAATCCTTCCTCGACACTCTTGCAGACTTACATCCCATAACTCTTCTAGCTGCTAAGCAGAGGAAAACAAAAGACCACTCGAAATAATGGTTTCACAGAGAGACAATACATAATTCTTCCTTAATCATTCAATACAGAACTCAGTCATAAACATATAAATATATTCAATCATCATTTCCATTTCAATACACAGAGTATGAAAATACTTATCAAAAACCAGAAATCGTGAAGCGACTGCTGAAAGGGGTGCCTGTTTCCACCCAACCATAAACACAGCCATTCCTGAATGGATTTACCGCTGGCCACCCCGAGCAAGACCACGATGCTCTAAGAGAGACTCTTTCTTATTGCTCAGTGACAGTCATGAATGAAGGTTACTCTCCTCCTCCCACAAGATCTTGGAAACTAGTTTTGTCCATACTAAGCAAGGAGGTTTGCACGAGTACTTCTACAGTCACTCGTCAACCGCCTTTATCAACTTGGAATGAAAACCATGCTAGAAACTTCTTGCACCGAAAAATAACTTATTTCTCAGTTCTTCTTCGAACCAAAGAGCTGCAAGCTCTCTTTTCTCTTCTCGAGATTAGTATTTCGACTTTGCTTCCTCGCGCAGATCTGCCTTTACCCACGAATTACCTCTTTTCTTTCCTTTCCTCAGCAAGGTTGTGTGGGTCTGAGTCCACAGCTTGTGGTTAGGTCTGGAAGTCTTGCAGATGGGTACTTTGCCCCATCTTCTCATTAACTCTTGAGGATGACTCTTCCAACTACCGGTATGACTGGTAATTCATTTCTGGGTCAGAGGACTGTTCTGGGTTTGAGCCATTAAATCCAGTAAGGTACTAGTTTGGTGGGGGGTCATCTCAACATTTCTGGTTCCCCTCACCATCTCTCTCATATAACCATGGTCTATCTTGGCAAGCCCCCCTTTCAACAATTATGCAACACTATCCATTTTCTATTAATAACAGACAATACATACATTGACCTTTTATAACAAAAGGTTCATGAAATCCAACATTCACACATATCTAGTCTTCCATAGTCTCTTGGCCAATTATAGTTATGTTTACAAATTGGGGGAAACAAGGGTATTATAATCCCCTCCGCCTTAAAGGAACATCGTCCTCAATGTTCTATCTACCGATGTGCTATGTATGTACAAAAGTAAACAAAAATGGGTATGCATGTTTCATGGCACCATTCGTTTCCCATGTAGCCTCATTTGGGCCAAAGTGTTTCCATTTCACCTTGACATGTTCAATGGTTTTGTTTTCTAGTGGGGTTTCCTTCCTGTCTATTATGCATTGAGGTTATGGCAGGAATTCTCCCTCTGGTTCCACCTGAATCACAAACCAATCTATTATATGATTAGAATCATGTACATATTTCTTCAATAACGGAACATGGAAAACATTATGTGCCTTCACTGTGGGAGGAAGTGCTAATATATATGCTACAAGTCCCACTCTACCCAAGACCTCAAAGGATTCACAATACTGAGGTGCCAGCTTCGCACAAGCTCCCATTCTCAAGGATATTTTCCTGGGTCTAACTCGGAGATACACATGATCCCCTGTTTTGAACTCTCTAGGAATCCTCTTTATGTCTGCATAGCTTTTCTATCTATCCCGAGCCACCTTCATATTTAGTTTTATCTAGATTAATTACTATTCCATTTCCTTTAGCATATCTGTCCCAATTGTAATTCTGTCTACTGGGTTATCTCAGCTGATTGGAATCTTACACTGTATACCATAGAGGGTCTCAAAAGGGCTCATCTTCAATGAATCTTGATAGCCATTGTTGTAGGAAAAATCTACTAGTGGTAGGTAGTCTTCCCACTTCTTAGGATGATGCATTACATGCATTCTTAACATGTCCTCTAACACTTGGTTTACCCTCTTTGCCTGTCCATCAGTTTGAGGGTGATAGGCTGTACTAAATAACAATTTAGTTTCAAAACCAACAAACATAGATTTCCAAAAGCTTGAAGTAAATTTTGTATCTCTGTCAGATATGATCTCCTTAGGCATGCCATGTAGTCCAAATATTTCTTTAATGAAAATACTGGCAATATTTATTTCCTTGCAAGTTGACTTGACGGGAAGGAAGTGAACAACCTTGCTCAATTTGTCCACCACTACAATGATGGCGTCATTCTGTTTGGCTGATTTTGGTAATCATGTGATGAAATCCATGGAGATGGTTTCCCATTTCCATTCTGGGATTGGTAGGGGCTGCAACAACCCTGCTGGATGCTGATGTTTTTCCTTAACTTGATGACATTCTAGACATTTAGGTAAGTAATCAACTATGTCATTTTTCAATCCTGGCCAATAAAACAGTTTCCTAGTGGCTGTGATCATCTTCTTATAACCAGGATGACCAGTATATGGTCTTTTGTGTAGTTCATCCATCATGATCCTCTTCAAGTCGTCATAGTTCAGAATGTACAACCTACCTTTGTAAGTTAGCAAGACATCATTCAACAATTGATAAGCTTCGTACTTCAACATTGTGGGCTCCTATTCTAAGTGCGATTTTACAGTCTTGAAAAATGCATCTGTTTATTGTGCACTCTTGACTCTCTCCTTGACATCCGTTTCACAGGTGCTTACAGCTACCAAGTGAATCATTTTCATACTTCTGCTAAGGGCATTAGCCACCCTATTTTCCTTTCCTTTGATATGTTTGATTTCAAAATAAAATTAACTAAGGAGAGCCATCCATCTAGCTTGTCTAGCATTGAACTTTGGTTGATAAAATATATATCTCAACCCACAATGGTCGGTCATAAGCACAAATATTCTACCTATGAGATAATGATTCCACATTTTTAAAGCATGCACTATGGAATCTATTTCTAGATCACGGGTCACATAATTGATTTCATGCTCATTCGATTTTTTGGATTCATAGAAAATTACATGTTCTTCTTGCATAAGGACTCCTCCGAGTCCTTCCTTGCAGACATCTGTACACACAAGGAAGTTTTTGTTTGGATCTGCAATCTTCAACACATGTGCATTGGTTAGAAGGAATTTCATCTATTGGAATCTCTCTTCACATTCTGATGTCCAAAGGAATTTAACTCCCTTTTTTTTGAATGGAAATGATTGGGCAACCAATCTTGGAAAATCCTTTTATGAGCCTCCTATAGTATCCTGCTAGGCCCATAAAGGATATGATATCAGATACATACTTTGGGGTAGGCCAATCCATAATGGCTTTGATCTTGTCAGGATCAACTGCCACGCCTTCTTCATAAATAACATGGCCTAAGTAATGGACTTGTTTCTGGAAAAAGTCACACTTACTATACTTAGCATAGAGATGATGTTCTCTTAGTACTTGAAGTAATAGCTTAAGATGTTCTTCATGCTCTTCCCTATTCTTGGAATAGATTAGGATATTATCAATGAAAACCAATACAAATATGTCTAAGAACTTATTGAGTACATTATTAATTAAGCACTTAAAAGTGGCTGGTGCATTGATTAGCCCAAATGGCACCACCAAAAATTCATAGTGACCATATTTTGTCCTAAATGACGTTTTGTGGATGTATTCATCCTTAATTCAAACCTGATGGTATCCAGACCTCAAGTCAATCTTGGAGAAAATTGTAGCACCCCTTAATTGGTCAAACAAGTCATCGATCCTTGGTAAGGGATACTTATTCTTTATGGTCATCTTATTAAGTTGCCTATAGTCTATGCACAACCTAAGTGTTCCTTATTTTTCACAAACAAGGCTGGTGCTTCCCATGGAGACACACTAGGCCAAATGTATTCTTTTTCCATCATTTCCTTCAACTGTAGCTTAAGCTCAACCAACTTTGGTGTACTCATTCTATAGGGTGTTCTGGACACTAGCACTGTTCCTAGTGCAAGTTCTATTGAAAAGTCAATATCTCTTGTTGGAGGTAGACCTGGTACCTCTTCCGGGAACACATATTTATACTCTTTTAATATGGGATGGTCTTCTAGGCTTGGTTTGTTGTTCTCAACAGAGTCCAATACTTGTATTACATATAAAGGGAATCCTTTTCTGCAATACTTCTTCACTTGAAGGACTGATATTTGTTTCACTGAGACATGATTTTGAATCCCTTGTAGGGTTACCTTTCTCCCTTCTTCATTTTCACACTCCAAAGTTTTATTGTAACAATCCAACTTGGTTTTATGGGCAGCCAACCAGTCCATGCCAATTATCAGGTCATAAGATCTTAAAGGGAGTGTTTAAGGTTGCTTGGGTGGGAAATCCACTCATAACAACTTGGCATGCCGGTATGACCTCTATTACCTTTCTTTTGGTTCCAGTGGCTACTTGTACCAACCATTATTTAACATGTTTAACGTGTTGCAATTTACATTTCTCAACAGTTTGAGGGGAAACATAACTCAAATTAGAACCAGGGTCAATTAAAATGGAAACTAGATGGTTGGCAATCTACCTTTCATCTCCACCACTGAAGCTTGGTGGTTGAATTTCCTATTATCCAAGGCTGCATAAATTTGTGGCATGGTCCTAGCCACATCATTGACTGCGGTAGCCTCTTAGACATTGTAGACCCCCCTATTGTTTTGTTTCCTATATGGGCAGTCTCTCAGCATGTGTTCTTCACCACAACCCCAACATTTCAAGGTTCTCTCTTTGTGTTATCAGTCTTGTTGGACAACTGAGAGGGGGGGGGGGG
>ML797892.1:637783-676654 GCA_009831015.1 Picea engelmannii
AAGCAAGTAATAGAACATTCAACATCATTCACACACATGAAATACACAAAGACAAATATTTCCTGAGGAAACCCATAAAGGGTAAAAACATTTTCTTCTTTATATGATAAGTAATCTTTACATTCTGTACATTATCATACTTATGAGCTCCAACTCATTGTGAGGCTACAACCTCTATTTTGCAAGCTGCAACTTGCTGAGAGAACCAACTCTCTATTTTCTCTAGCACCTACTAGAAGGAAACACCAACTCTCTGATTTCTCTAGCACTCACTAGAAGGAAGCAGCTACTCCATGGTTTCTCTAGAACCCACTAGAAGGAAGAAACAACTCCCTAAGTGTTCCAACACCAATTGGATGGAAGCACCAACTTCCAGTCACACATGCACCAACTTGTATAACAGAGAACCAATGTTCTCCCTTGCACCACCCTGCCACCCTGGTTTTTCTGGCTGCAACCAGATGGAAGCTACAACTCCCCATGTTCAAGCACCCACTTGAACCTCTGAGGACAATAATCCTCCATAGCACCTCCCAACCACCCCGAATATAAATCTTTGCTACATAAACTTATTGCAGTGATATAATGTTCATCAATGACTTACCAGTTTCATCACTGTTATGCTAAACTGCCCTGTTCTGCCTCCATCAGTGTCTTCCTGCTTGCATCCTTTTGAGCTTTCTGATCTTCTTCTCTGTCTCTGCATGCACACCTCAACTTTCTCTTCTTTTCTCAGATATGCATCTCTGTTCTTTTCTTCTTCTATGCTTCAACTCCTGCACATCATGCTTCTACACGCATGCATCACTCACAACAACAACCCTCATGTCTTCTATGTTCTACGTATTTATACTATATGTGCACCTTCCTCCTCCTCCATGCACAATGCCTCTGCATGCTTTTCATAGTGTCACGGTTCTGCTCATCGGGTTGTTCACTGCCACTCCACATTTCCGCCCCCTTGTTCCCTCAAACATCTCTCTCTTTTCTTCGTTCTGCCTCACTTCTCATGTCAAGTCCTCTGGTAATCATCATGGCAACTCTTCATCTTTTCTAGCGGTTACCCCCATGCGTTCATCATCACTGGGCGTTATGCTGAGATTCCTTAGCTTCACTGGCAGTCCAGACTCTTCATCCTCTCTTGCATCTGTCAATCGTCTCTATGATCAATCTTCATTGCACTGGAAGATGCCTCGAGACTCTTCGTCTCCCCTGGCAGTCAACCTACAACTCCTCGAATTCTCTGGCAGTACCGACTCTTCGTCCTAGCTGTTACTAAGAGAACCTTCGCATGTTCATCATTTTTCGCCTTCTGTTTTCCTGAGGAAAACTTCACAGTGGGCATTAAGCCTTTCTGGATAAGCCCTTTCCTTTCACATGTGGCCTTAGGGGGTGACCACAACCTAATAAAAAAAGGCATTTTGCGATTTCGCATATCGCAAATTCCTGTTGCAAGGCATCTCGACTCTCCAAGTTGCGATCTTCGAAACCCTGAAAATGAGCTTAGCTGGACTGGCTCCTACCCTTCTCTTGACCACCGGCTGTGACCAAGCGCTTATCCATAAAGCGCTTTCGCAACTTGCATTTCGGGGATCTGGGGATGAGGCATCTCGACTCTCTAAGTCGCGATCTCCGAAATGGAGCTTAGCTGCATGCTAGCTCCTCCCTTAAACGTTCGATGATGTGACCACAACCCTATTGAAAAGGGCATTTCACGATTTCACATTTCAGGTTTTCTCCTGTGAGTCTCCTTGACTCATCATATTGCGAACCCCGAAATGGAGCTTGACTACTCTAGCTCCTTCCTCCAACGTGACCAGGCGATGACCATAGCTTAACTCGAAGCTACATTTCGCAATTTCACGTTTCGAGGATTCTCCTGTGAGTCCCTTGACTCCTCCAACTTTCGGTACCCGGAATGGAGCCTAGCTATGCTGGCTCCCTCCACTCACGTGACCACGGGTGGTGACCAGGGGCCAAGTCTGAAAATGCATTTTGGGGATTCTGTGAAGAGTCATCTCGACTCTCCATGTCACAAACTCCGAAATGGAGCTTGGCAGCTCTAGCTCTGCTCTCCAACTCTTGACGATGTGACCATGACATATGACCACTGACTAGTCATTTGAGTGCTTCTCTCTTCAGATCAACGGTCCACGATCCATGGTGATTAGACGACTATCCTTCATCCTGGAACTTCAACTTTCGGGACTTTAGGGGAGTATTGATGCTAAAACTCCCGAAACTAAACTCTCGGAGTGACGCCATTCTTGCGTCACTCAATGACGTGTCATAAGTCGAGTGGCTGCCATATGTCACTCAGAATTGTGATTTCCAGTGGCGTGAAATGCCGAGTAAACTTGATACTTGTCCTTGTATGATTGCGCCATGTGTCCTTGCTGACATAGACTTCCACCTGTCCCTTTTGACGGGGTCTGTCATGAACTACCTCCTGGATCTGATGGCCCAGATTCATCCTTGATCCAATGGCTAAGATTATTTCACGATTTCGCATATCACAAGTTCGAGAGGTTAGAACACCTCGTTCCTTTGACTTTCCAGTCAACGAAGAGATGATCTTTCACCACGTGTCCTTGGATCGACGAACCAGATTTCTCTTCGATCTGACGGCGCAGATCATTTTTCCATTTCGCGTTTCGTTAGTTGGAATAATAGAGCACCTCGTGCCTTTGAATTTCTAGTCAGCAAAATGACGATCTTTTGACATGTGTCCTCCGGATCCAATGACCCACGACTGTCCTCGATGGACGACCATGATTGCTTCATAGTTTTTGGAGATTTGGATGACTCCTGCTCTTATCTGCCTCGCAGCTTCACCAGATCTAACGGCTGCTGGTCCTTCGTAATTAATCCAGATCTGACGACCCAGATCTTATCGCGATTTCGCATATTGGGAGTTGGAAGGTTAGAGAGATTCCTTCCTTTGACTTTCCAGTCAGCAAAATGCTGAACTGTAGCCACGTGTCCTGCCCGATGATGGACGGTCCTCCTGTTTTCGAGACTTTGTAAGCCCGCTTCATGTTGAACTTTAAATATTGTGCAGGTTCTCCTAGATCCGACGGCGGTCGGTCCCCGCGCTCAGATCTAACGCTTGATATCTGTCCTCCATCTGCACGCTCCTCCTGTCTTAATTCAGTTCTAACGGCCATTAGGAATTCTGAATGGGATCCAACAATCATTGTTTCTCTTCATTGTTACGTTTCTGATCTTTCCATGCCATCATCGCTGCTGATCGTCCTTGCTTTTCTATTTGCCATCACTGTCTATGCCATCATCGCTGCTGATCTTCCTTGCTTTCCTGTTTGCCATCGTTGTCTCCCAACTGTAACCCTGCCAACGTCGCTACTGTTCTTTCCTGTAACCATACCATCGTTGCTGTTGTTCTTGCCATCAATGACAAGTACACTCAGCCTGGAAAATTGCCAAAAATCTCCCCCTTTGACATTGATGGAAACCCTGAATGGCTGCACTAATCTGTTTGGACCTCCAACTATAGCATCCGGTCCAGACCACTCCTTTTCTCCCCCTTTGACATCAATGTCAAAGAAAAAATGCTCCCCTTGAGCTGTTGCAGTATGTTTAGGAGGTATCAGATCTTCAACCAACACAAACTACCACTGACAGGATGGACTCTCTTATTTGAGTCCTGCAGAGTATTTGTATTTAAACCAGAGTCTTCTCCTTCTGATTCTTGGACCTGTTCATCGCCAGCTTCCGCTGTATCCTCTGTAGAATACTCAATATTTCTCACCTCTCTTACTGGGACTCCTTCATCAAACTTTTTTTGTCATAACCTCCCCCTGTCATTGTTCTCTCTCTGCTTCTGACTGTTCTCCTATTTTGTTTCTAAAAGGTTAACTTTCCCTGACAAGGTCTTTCCTCTTGTTATCTCTACAGGACGTCATGTATATAATTTTGTACATCAGAATGTTGCTGCTGCGAATGCTGTTGTCCTACTGGAACACTTTGCAATTGTAGCTTGTACTTTTTAAATAACCCTTGGATCTCCCCATTGATTCTCATTGATCTCTATTACTGCAATTTCATTTTTCTTCCATGATGCCTACAATCCAAGGCTTTTATGACCATATTCAATCACAAGAAAAAACCGCTACAACCACTCTCATACATGTTTTTCTTTTTCACAGATGAAGGACCTGTATCAGGTTTCTTAGGAGTACCGATTTCTTCCTTGTTGTATCCAATACCAGATTTTTCATTTGGTGATCTCTGATCATCCAAGAGCTTATCCAGGGTCATGGAGCTGTTCAAGAACTTGCTTTGGGTGTTTGACTTCTCTTCCTTCAAAACTTCTGCTTCCATCTTATGACATGATTCTTCTTCTACTTCTTCCATGGGATAAATGCTAACTGAACATTCTTTTATTGTATTTGAATCTTCTTTTTTTACTTGCAGGGGAGGATTCAATATCAACATTACTGTCTGTCCTTATGCTTTTAGACACCACTTGTCCTGAGTTTACATAATTTATCTTATAGTCTTTGGAATTGACCACCTCTTTACATCCTCTATCACACATTTGAATTACATTGAGCAAATTATGTTTCAGCCCATCTTCAGGCAAAACATCTTGGGCATCTCCTTTTCCATTACTCAAACTCACCATCCCTTTATCCTTGATTTTCCCTGGTTCATCATTTTCAATGATCTCATTTCCTATTTTTCTTTTACTTATAGGAAGAAGCTTATCCTTCTCTCTAGTCATGTGCTTGGAACATCCACTGTCTATATTCTCGGAGGCCTTTTGTTTTTGAGTTGAAAGTGCTAGACTACATTTTCCACTATCTTTATTTTTCCATGTGCTGGCATTTCTAGCTAAGAGATTTATCCTTGGATTTGTTTTGTAATTCTCCAGATAGCAGTTTGCAGCTTTGTGGCCGAAGTTATGACAGTTATAGCATTCAATCTCATTGTTCAATAGGTCAAAGTGATTGTTGTAACGTTGTCTACTCATTGGTTGTTCATTATTTCTTGACCTCCTCAGTTGCATGTCTCTAAACTAAATTTGACCATTTGCAATCTATGGTTGTTTGTTACTTGGCTGTCTCATTCTTTGTTGTCGCAGACATTTATTCCTTCGGAATCTTGATTGCTCATGTCTAAATCTTAAGGAACAATTTACAGTTTTGTGGCCAAAGTTAGAATAGTAGAAACAATATCCATAGAAAAATGGAAAATGGCTGTCTTCTTTGAGCAGGTTGATTTCTTCCATGCTGATGATTTCCTTGAGTAGAGGGTGCATTATTTCTTTGTTCTACAGATTCAGTCCTGACACCTTTTTATTTACTCCTCCTGGGCGGCTGATTGTCTTCCTTTGTTTCTGCAGGTTTGTTGTTGTCATTGGTTGTAGATTTTACAAACTTGATGGAGTCTTTGTTGCTTGGTTGACCACTACTTGATCCCTCTTCATAACCCAAACCAGTTTTCATATTTGGATTCCTTTGCTGATTCAAAATGGTGGCTAATCCTTTTGAGGCTTTGCTACTTGACAGATTCTGATGATACAAGGCTTGAAACTTCTTCAACTCTTTCCTAGTTTTCACTACTTCTTCTTCCAGAGCTTTACATCTTGCCTTCTTTTTTGATAACTGTTGTTTTAGAATGTCGTCAATTTTCTTTACCTCTTCTAATTCCACTTTTAGCAGGGAAAGTCTTCATCAGGTTGTTTACTGTCTTTCTCGAACTGTATCAACAATTGTTTTTTCTTTCTGTTCTTAAGTCCGAGTCTATCAATCTCTTCCAAAGTGCTGGTCATCTCTCCTTCCAAGTCAACCACAACTTCTTTATCATTAACATCACATATTGTGATTTTATTATCATAATCCTCTTTGTCCATAAGCATGAAGTCATTTACCTTATCTTCACAGGACGAGTCACTATCGGTGTCTTATGAAGAGTCATCATTGTTTACACATAAACTTTTCTTTTTATCAAATCTTTTGGATTTGTACTTCTCTTCACCTTCAGAGTTTTGGTCCTTCTTGTGTGGACACTTATTTTCAAAATGACCTATCTTACCATAGTTGAAACATTTGAAAGGAAGATTACCTTGGTACTTGCCTGATCCTTTCTTTAGTCTTCTCACAAATTTTTCTTCAATTTCATCAGGCTCAGAATCCTCATTCTTGTCTACTTTAAATGATGTTTCTCTAGAGGTGGGTTTATTTTTAACTATCCTCATTTCATATGGCATCAACATTCCTATAAGTTGATCAAAAGCCAAAGCATTTAGATCATTAAGTTCTTCTATAGTTGAGATCTTTGGGTTGAACCTATCTGGCAGAGATCTCAAATTTTTTTGAACTAAAGACGGTTCCTCAATTTTTTCACCGAGTGCTTTCATTATATTTACTAGTTCTCCAACTCTCAGAAAGTATTCCCCAATAGTTTCATGTTCTTTCATCTGTTGTTGTTCAAACTGTACTCTATAGGTTTGAATCTTGACATCTTTTACCTTCTCATTACCTTCACAACTGCTAATGAGTTTGTCCCACATGTCTGGCAGTTTCTAAATGCATAACTTTTACAAATTCTGCTTCTGCAAGCCCACTCAGAATAACATTCATAGCCTTAGTGTTGAAGATGAATTCTAGCTTGTCATCCTTTTTAGCTAGTACAACTGGCTTTACATGACCAGTCTCTACCACATCCCATACATCTGCACCTAATTCCATTATGTAAGTTCTCATCCTAACTTTCCAGAAGGTAAAGTTTGTTCCATTGAACACAGGGGCCTTATTGGTTGAAGTTCCTTCATGGCTTGACATGTTTAAGCTCTAGGATCTACCTTTAGATAAAATGAACCTCCTCTGACACCAATTGTTGGACAACTGAAAGGGGGGGGGGGGAGGTGAATCAGTTGTTACCGAGATTAAACAATTATGCTCATTTTAAACTCTTTATAGAGAACTTCATGACAATCAAAATAATGCAGGGAAGTAAGCAATAGAACATTCAACATCATTCACACACATGAAATAAACAGAGACAGATATTTTCTGAGGAAACCCATAAAGGGTAAAAACCTCTTCTTCTTTATATGATAAGTAATCTTTACATTCTATACATTATCATACTAATGAGCTCCAACTCATTGTGAGGCTACAACCTCTGTTTTGCAAGCTGCAACTTGCTGAGAGCACTAACTCTCTGTTTTCTCTAGCACCTACTAGAAGGAAGCACCAATTCCCTGGTTTCTCTAGCACTCACTAGAAGGAAGCACCTACTCCCTAGTTTCTCTAGCACCCATTAGAAGGAAGCAACAACTCCCTAAGTGTTCCAACACCAACTGGATGGAAGCACCAACTTCCAGTCACGCAGGCACCAACCTGTATAACAGAGAACCAATGTTCTCCCTTGCACCACCCTGCTACCCTGGTTTTTCTGGTTGCAACCAGATAGAAGCTACAACTCTCTGTGTTTAAGCAGCCACTTGAACCTCTGAGGACAACAATCCTCCCTAGCACCTCCCAACCACCTTGAAATACAAATCTTTGCTACATAAACTTATTGCAGTGATATAATTTTCATCAATGGCTTACCAGTCTCATCATTGTTATGTGAAACTACCATGTTCTTCCTCCATCAATGTCTTCCTACTTGCATCCTTTTGAGCTTTCTGATCTTCTTCTCTGTCTCTGCATGCACACCTTGACTTTCTCTTCTTTTCTTAGATATGCATCTCTGTTCTTTTCTTCTTCTGTGCTTCAACTCTTGCACATCATGCTTATACACACATGCATCACTCACAAAAACAACCCTCATGTCTTCTATGTTCTACGTATTTATACTATATGTGCACCTTCTTCTTCCTCCATGAGCAATGCCTCTGCATGCTCTTCACAGTGTCATGGTTTTTCTCATCGGGTTGTTCACTGCAACTCCACCTTTCCGCCCCCTTGTTCCCTTAAGCATCTCTCTCTTTTCTTCGTTCTGCCTCACTTCTCATGTCAAGTCCTCTGGTAATCATCATGGCAACTCTTCATCTTTTCTGGCGGTTACCCCCATGCATTCATCATCACTGGGAATTATGCTGAGATTCCTTAGCTTCACTGGCAGTCCAGACTCTTCGTCCTTTCTTGCACCTGTCAATTGTCTCTATGATTAGTCTTCATTTCATTGGCAGATGCCTCGATACTCTTCGTCTCCCCTGGAAGTCACCCTACAACTCCTCAAATTCTATGGCAGTAAAGACTCTTCGTCCTAGCCGTTACTAAGAGAATCTCCGCACGTTCATCATTTTTCACCTTCTCTCTTCCTGAGGAAAACTTCACAGTGGGAGTTTAGCCTTTCTGGCTAAGCCCTTTCCTTTAACACGTGGCCTCAGGCGGTGATCACAACCTAATCAAAAAAGACATTTCACGAATGCCTGTTGCGAGGCATCTCAACTCTCCAAGTCGCGATCTCCGAAATGGAGCTTAGTTGCATGCTAGATCCTCCCTTAAACCTTCGATGATGTGACCAATGGCTATGACCACAACCCTATTCAAAAGGGAATTTTGCGATTTCTCATTTTGGGTTTTCTTCCATGAGTCTCCTTGACTCCTCATATTGCAAACCCCAAAATGAAGCTTGGCTGCTCTAGCTCCTTCCTCCAACGTGACCACTGGCGGTGACCACAACTTAAATTGAAACTGCATTTCGCAATTTCGCGTTTCAGGGATTCTCCTATGAGTCCCTTGACTCCTCCAACTTTTGGTACCCGAAATGGAGGCTAGCTATGCTAGCTCCTTCCACTCACGCGACCACAGGCGGTGACCAGGGGCCAATTCTGAAAACACATTTCACATTTCACGTTTCGGGGATTCTATGAAGAATCGTCTTGACTCTCCATGTCAAAAACTCCAAAATGGAGCTTGACAGCTCTAGCTCTGCTCTCCATCTCTCGACGATGTGACCAAGAGATATGAACACTGGCTAGTCATTTGAGCGCTTCGCTCTTCAGATCAACGGTCCATGATCCGTGGTGATCGGACGACTATCCTCCGTCCTGGAACTTCAGCTTTCAGGACTTTGGGGGAGTATTGATGCTAAAAATCCCGAAACTAAGCTCCCGGAGTGACGACATTCTTGCGTCACTCAATGATGTGTCATAAGCCGAGTGGTTGCCATGTGTCACTCAGAATTGTGATTTCTAGTGGCCTAAAATGCTGAGTAAACTTGAAACTTGTCTTTGTATGATTGCGCCACATGTCCTTGCTGACATAGACTACCACCTGTCCTTTCTGACGAGGTTTGTCATGAACTACCTCCTGGATCTGACGACCCAGATTCATCCTTGATCCAATGGCTAAGATTATTTCACGATTTCACATATTGCGAGTTTGAGAGATTAGAACACCTCGTTCCTTTGACTTTCCAGTCAGCGAAGATATGATCTTTCACCATGTGTCCTTCTTGGATCGACGGACCAGTTTTCTCATCGATCCGACGGCTCAGATCAGTTCTCCATTTCGCGTTTCATGAGTTGGAAGAATAGAGCACCTCGTTCCTTTGACTTTCTAGTCAGCGAAATGACGATCTTTCGACATGTTTCCTCCGGATCCAACGACCCACGACTGTCTTCGATGGACGGCCAGGATTCCTTCATAGTTTTTGGATATTTGGATGACTCATGGTCTTATTCGCCTTGCATATTCACCAGATCTAATGACTGCTGGTCCTTTGTAATTAATCCAGATCTGACGGCTCAGATCTTATCTCGATTTCTCATGTTGCGAGTTGGAAGGTTAGAGAGCTTCCTTCCTTTGAATTTCTAGTCAGCGAAATGCTAAACTGTAGCCACATGTCCTGCCCGATGATGGATGATCCTCCTTTTTTTGGGACTTTGTAAGCCCGCTTCATGTTGAACTTTAAATATCGTGTAGGTTCTCCTAGATCTGACGACAGTCAGTCCCTGCGCTCAGATCTAACGCTTGATATCTGTCCTCCATCTGCGTGCTCCTCCTGTCTTAATTCAGATCTGACGATCGTCGAGAATTCTGAATGGGATCCAACAATCACTATTGCTCTTCATTGTTATGCTTCTGATCTTGCCATGCCATCATCGTTGCTGATCGTCCTTGCTTGCCTATTTTCCATCGCTATCTATGCCATCATCGCTGTTGATCTTCCTTGCTTGCCTGTCTTCCATCGTTGTCTCCCAACGGTAACCCTGTCAACGTCGCTACTATTCTTGCTTGTAACCATACCATTGTTGCTACTGTTCTTGCCATCAATGATGAGCACACTCAGCCTGTAAACATGCCAACAAGTCTTACCTGAGGCTGCTCCAAAGGGTTTATTTCCGCTCCAAGAGGGGAAATTCTGCTGGTATACACTTTTAGTAGGAAGGCTCATCTTAGAACGTTTCCCATAGCTCTTGAATCTTGAGGGTTTAAATCCCTTCTTCTTGAATCCGAAAGTACTTTTCTTCTTTCAGTCCTCGTGAGGTTTTGTCTTGTTCTTGAACTGCTCATAGCAATACCTTGACTTCCATATAGTGTCTTCTAAGGTCTTTGGCTTATCAAATTCAATTCTATCCCGGAAGGACTAAGGTAGTCCACTAATAAATCGTTGCATGTTTACCTTTTCATCTATTGTAAATTGTCCCAACTTGAGTTCATAGAACTCCTTGGTCTTCCCATCAAAGTATTTCTCTGACATATACTTCTTCTGAAGTATTTCTCAAATTGTTTCCATAACAAGTCCTTTTCATGGATTCCTTTCACATTCCTAAGGTCCTCCCACCAAATGGAGGCCTTTCCATTCATGCTAAAAATTGCTATTTGAACCTTTAAATTTTCAGAGCAGTCATGGAATCTGAAGTACTTCTTCGAGCCAAACAACCAAACTTATGCTTCTTCCCCCTTCTTAATTTCTCCATCAAAAGTGGGTGGTTTGGATTTCTTGAACTCTTTAGGGTCATGGATCTTAGAATGTTTCCTCTTCTTTCTTTTCCTTTGGGAATATAAACTAATTTTTCTACTAGAAGATTCCTTGGATTTGTCAGTTTCCTCACTAGAGGATTCTTCCGATGAGTGTCTCTTGGCTCCATGTTGGACCTTCTTTGAGGTTCTTCTCTTGGTGTGGCCACTTTCAGGGCCATGCTTCCGTATCTCGGGTGGACTCTGGGTTTTACTCATATGATGTATGTCCACACGACTGACTGCTGGTCCATGCTGCAACTTCCTTTGTATATCTGATAATATTTGCAGTAGGACTGCATTAATTCCAATTTGATTTTCCTGCTCTTTTATCAGCCTTTCTTTGTCAACCTTACAACTCTGTAATTTTGCCATGACGCTTCTTACAGTTTCAACCAAATCTGGAGGGGTTTTCACCGCCATCCTTTCATCAGATTCTTCCTCTCTATTGTGGGAGCTTTCCCCCAATTCTTGGTGTGTCACCATCCTTTATGTTGTAGTTTTTCCCGTGGTCCACTGACTACTTGAGTGATGATAAAACATTTTCTATGAGTTAATGATCTACTAGTTTATGAACATCACACAGTTCAAATTTTTCAAAAAATATACAACAGTAGAAAGTTTCATTCCTTCCTTCAGTAGAGGTTTAAATAAGCCTCTTAGGAATGGGGTAATATAGGGTGTCACCCCTAAAATTTCTGTAGAAAAGTTTTTATGTGACTCGTTCATGAGCCCAAGCAGGCCAAGTGTTGTAACTATGCTCTGATACCAATTTGTAACACACTAAACCCATAAGTACCCTTTCTAGAGATGGGGCCTCAAAATTTTGCTTACTTTAGTCATCTCGAATAATCTCTCTGAGATATCCATTCTTTTCTACTCAACCGTAGCTCACTAACGACTACTACCAGACTAAAAAACGAACTCTAGATTGCAAGTTCTGGTCTCCTGAAATTATTCGAGCATTGTCAGACATGGGCCACGCGGTGCCCACGTGGGTCCACCTCATTCGTACCGTCCTCAAGTTCCTACATCCACAAGGGAGGTTCATCCACCGTTCAATCCAATGGGGGGACCTGGTATTCATTTCACACATGAGCTAGAGGGAAGTTTGACGTTTGACATTGAATTGCCCTTCTCTTTTCTGCACTCCTATCCTCTAGAGTCCTGAATTTCCAAACTCCCGAAGGAGCTAGAAATCTCGTTACGTGGCTCTGACCTTTGGGCCTTTCGACTAATCCTCAACACATCATCCTAAAACCTCAGAGTCCCTAAGGGTCCACCCTCGCACATGGTGATGTACTAGACATAGAGGTAAGGAAAGGTGGGTCCCGACTACTCCACCTGCCAAATGGACCAAGTAAGCATGTTCGAGGGGTGACACGCGGAAAGGTAGAGATGAGACGTGGCCCCTACAGTGGATGACAAATGTTATGTTTAAATGGGCACATAGGGTCTGTGAAACGTATGAATCCAGGTGACACATAGCACATCAACCGTGGGTCCACATCACCCTAGGTGACGACAACGTGCAATGTCACCCCAAACTGATAGCCTTCCAAGCCTGTCGATCTCATGGTCAATGTATATCCACATAGCCCATGAATATACGTCCTTCATTACTTCATAAATTTGACATTCGGGGAATCCGTGGTGTGACTTCCTCTTTACTCCCGAAGTGGTCAGCGCCGGGATGACCATGGTCTAAATCTAACGGTCAGGGAGATATCGAAGGGTTCCTAGATCTACGGTCCTTTTCACTTCACGACTTTGACCTTCAAATATTTTGGCATGATGGCTGCTATGTTCTCCCGAAGAAGGACTTTGCTGAAGTAACATACCCGTGCCCCTCTACTGGATGATCAGATGATTAAGAGGGGTTCTTAACGAACTCCCCAGATCCACAGATCTCATCACTTCATAACTCTGAGGTTCGGTGAGTTTGGTGGTATAACATCTCTGTTCTCTCGAAGTTGGACTTCACCGAACTTACCTCGGTGAAGATCCAACGACCAAGGGTAATCTCGAATACCCTCGGATATGCAGCTCACGTTACCTCGTGATTGATGAATGGATCAGGGTTTAACAGTGGGGCAGGTCTATTTTCCACATATAGGGAAATTTCCAGGCATCATTCGACCTCCGGGGTAATCGTAACAACCAATTACCTTGGCTGGTTTACAAATGGTAAAGTAGTAACACTCCGGAGCTACGAAATCCCGGAGTTTCGAAGCCAACAAGGCTTGGCTCCTTTCGAGCCTAACGCAGGGTTCCCCGGCCTTGGTCACATGGGTCCTTATTCGTGAATACACACTAATCTCTTATTCATGAATTGGTTAAGGGCACGAGCATGAGCCCTTGGTCACACGAGTGAAAGGTCTGAAGGAGGTTCCCTCCTTCGATAGGGTTTGAACTTAGTATTCCCACGAAGGTATATTCTAGAGGTCAACAGGACTTAAGCATCCTAGTAAATCCTTCCTCGACACTCTTGCAGAATTACATCCCATAACTCTTCTAATGGCTGAGCCGAGGCAAGCAGAAGACCACTTGAAAGTATGGGTTCACAGAGAGACAATACATATTCCTACTTTAATCATTCAATACAGAACTCAGTTATAGACATATAAATATATTCAATTATCATTTCCGTTTCAATACATAAATTATGAAAATACTTATCAAAAACCAGAAATCGTGAATCGATTGCTGAAATGGGTGTCTGTTTCCAGCCAAACATAGGCACAACCACTCCTGAATGGATTTACAGTTGGCCACCCCCGAGCTAGACCACAATGATATGAGATACTCTTTCTTCTTTCTCAGTGACAGTCAGGGACGTGTTGATATTATGATAGCTGCGGGAGGTATTAAACCTCCACGTGTAACCCTTACAAGAATAGAATATTTTGGGTAGCAAGAAGAAACCCTAAAGCAATGGACATAACCCTAGAAGACAAGTCAGCTAAAGAAAATAATTAAAATTGAGTTTTTAGCCTCCAAAATGAGAAGTCGGCCCAAAGATCTTTTTGGGCCCTTCATTTTTGGGTTGAATATTGTTGCAAGAAGGACTACAGTCCCAGTTTTGGTCAAACATGAGTTGCACAAGATACAAAAGCGCTGGATAGTGGAGCAAGTAAAGGAACATAAATCGATTACGGAAAGGGATAGTGCAACACCAATGAGGCAAAAGCAGTTACAACAGAACAAGAAAACGTGTGAGCCCAAATCCAGAAGATCCCACTCAACCTATATATGAGATGCATACTATTGTAAAAGGGTTGGGTTGGATATTATTGGTTTGGTTTTGCTGTTATTGTTGGCTATGGTTGGTTGGTTGGGTGTAGTTGAGAAAAGGTTTTGTAATTGTAATTTGCATATAGTTATGGGAAAAAGGGTTGATAGAGCTCTGTGACATGAGTCCAGAGTCAGGAGTTCATAATAGAGTACCTATTTGTATATCTGATATTGTATTTGAGAAGATCTGCTGCTAATATATAAAGAATGACCTAAAATTTTGAAATATACTGTGTCGTTCTGTGTTTATGAATATGAATTGTCTCTTTAGAATAATTCTTTATGTTTGATAAGATCAATATGATATCTCTAGTTACAAATGATTCCGCAACTTGAGTGTATTTATTTCCATTAGAATGAGTTTAGATCTGTTATGTAGTTAGTCTATCTTGCGCAAGATCATGGTGAATCTTGAAGGTTCTGGAAACCCACCTAAGTATTCTCCTTTCCCTTCCTTATCTTTCTGTCTTGGTTGCGCTTTTGGTGAGACTTCTTCTCTTCAGAGGAGATGAAAATGCCAGAGCTCTAGACTACTCGATGCCTTTTGTTGGTAACCTGAGAAGGACCCTTGTCTGATCAATTCTGCGTCAACAAAATGGTTCCGTTTCCGGGACCTGCATTAAAAGGGAACCTGTAGGGAGAATGCTTCCGTGGATTCACATATATGATATTCACCACTGGTGGGAGAGAAATTGCGATGCCTTCAAAAGGAAATAAGCGGAGCCGAGAGGAAAATCTGTGAAAGATACCCGAGAGGTAGTCTTTTACTCAGAAAGATCGAGTGACCAGTACGAGATATTTTGGGTTAAGTTCCTAGAAGAACTTTCCCACTGGATAGATAGGCTCCAAGAAGCCTCAAAATTCCAAGAACGAGTCAAGAATACCTACGCTTGGGACATAGAAAAGATCGCAACATTTCATCGGCTGGATCGTTCGGTAACACGAGCGATCAATTTCTGGGTCAATACAACATTAGAAGGATATATTATCGAGTTTGTAGATGAGAATCACCAATCTATTTCACATTCAGAAGCGGATTTCAAGAAATACGCAAGGGGAAGACTGTTGAGAGAAATCGCCTTGTGGATTAAGGTTTTCTTAATGGAAGAGGGGATGTTGACTATGTCCCCGACTAAGATGATAGTGTAAACACCCTCACTTGGGGTGGGGTAAGTTTGGGGTGGAGTCATGGATTGAGAGAGGGGAGAGGGTTCTTTGACAAATGAGGGAGAAACAAGAAATGGACACAAGAGATGAGCGAGCCTTGAAAAGATCCACCATAGTTGAGAAGTGGTGGCGCGGTAAGATAAAGAAAGAAATAAAATAGTTTGAGAAGTTGTGGAAATAAGTTAGACTAGGAGAAGTATAGGAAGGACATATGGAAGAGTTGTGGAAGATGAGAAGACATGAAAGACTGGCTAGTCAAAGATTAAGTGAGAGAGAAGCACAGAGAGAAAGAAGTTCCCGGGAGGGTGGAAAAGAAGGAGAAGGTGTAGAAGTACGAGAAAAGGAAGCCAACATGGATCTTGAAGAAGAAAGAGAAGATTCAACCTCGATGCCAGGAAAGATCAGGAATCTGGCTGAAGAGACCGCTCCAGAAGATGAGAACGAGACCCCCCAGATCAAAGAAACCAACCCTGAAGCCAATGGCACTAGCCCTGAATCACCCATACTCCAAGTGTCTTCTATACATGTGGTAAATTATATACTACCTTCTTATGCTATTTCTATTCCATTACAGTCAGTCAGTCAGCCACAACCGGGGACCGTGAACACTGGGAGGATATTGGGATCCCCTGGTAGATCGCAACCAAGACCGTTAGGTTTTATTTTGGTAGGAGTAGTAAGATCAACAATGGTTGGTAACACGAGAGGTTCGATTGCTAGATACCCAGAATTCTGGGGTAAGGGAGATGAATATGTTGAGTAGCATTGGTTCTTATGCGTAGAAATCTGGAGGTCTAGAGGGACTCTGGATGCAAATAAATTGGTTAAGTTCCAGACTACTTTGAGAGGTTGTGATCTTAAATAATATATGAAGGCCATTGAGCCAAGATTACCAGGAGTGCAAGGTCAAGCATTCACACTTGACCAGGTACGGACAAAGTTCATAGTGGATTTTAAGCTACCTCAGTCAGAACAACAAGCTATGCCCGAGTTGCACCAAATTCAACAAAGGGAAGGTGAATTAGCCTGGGAATATAGCTAGAAGTTTAAAGATTCTATAGGGAGGTTAGCGCATCCAATTCATGAGGAAAACCAAAGAGAATGGTATATCCAGGGATTGCTACCTCTGACATGGATTTTGTTAATGCAACAACAGATAGCCACTTTGACAGATGCCTTGGAACAATCAATGAAGAATGAAGCCATGGCAGGATATTCGGGGAGCCTGAGAGTGATCGGACCCCTAGCAGATGCAAATTTGGCACAACTACAAGGGAAAATATCAGCGCTTATAGAGAAGATTCAAGACTTGACGATACCTAGACCAGGGCGACCGCAAGTTCGGTGTACCGGATGTTACACAGAGGGATATCTGGTGAACAAATTTCCATGAATGAGGGGAATGAGACCTCCTCAGAATCCGATGGGACCTTCACCAGGACCCACGAGAGGAGTTGCACAAGTATCCACGAATTTTCCATTCCATACCCCAACCCCATATCGTGCTTTTCCAGGTAATCAAGCATCACCATCAGTTGAGTATTGCGTTATTTTCCGAATCCATGGGCATGGAATGAGACAATTCCCCATTATTCAGAAGTATTCAACAATACCGAATACTGTGCATTGTGATTTTTGTGCATCTACGACACATGCTACGAATCAATGTAGAGCATTGGATGCACTTGCAGACATACTGGATCGAACATCATTCAAGGTGAATGAAACCCCTCAGGGACCGAGAAGAGGTCAAGGAGGTGGAGTTGGAGGAGACTTCATAGGAGGAAGAACCGGGGGAAGAGGACCAAGTAGATGATACAACTGTGATGAGCAAGGCCACATGGTTAGAGATTGTCCTCATCCGAGGTGACCATGGTGCTCTCACTGCAGACCCAATGGGAATGCAACTGAAGACCACCCAAAAGTAATTGAAAAATGGGAAGATCAGGTACGCCAACGAGGAACTAACCTCATCAGTTCAGAGATAAAGAGAGTTATTAGAGGACAAATGGCCAACCTTAATTTCATTACCCGAGGAGGGGAAAAGACCGGCGCAGATGCTGAAAATTTACCTCAAATACAGAAAGCAACGCCTAAGGAGGACATGTATGATCCTCTGAAACATAAACTATTCTTTAAAAATTCCATAGAAGTGTTTCAGAATATCCCTGGCCCTGAGATGCAAGAGAAACCCCCTTAGCCTATTGTTTACCCTAAGATTATGCAAGTCCCTGCTTCACCCCCTGCAACCAGAAACCCTGTAGTCCCAATGAGACAACCTAAGCAACCAAAAAAAGTAGTCGACCTTTGGTTTCAGTTATTTTTTGATATTCTTGGGAATGACCAGTTGACAAAAAAGTTTCACAATGCACTGTACCTAGTTCTAGGGAATGAAGAATCTCCAGAAACAAGAATAAGGATTTTTCTGAGAAGAATACTCAGAGAGTGTAGAGAAGGAAAGTACAGACTGGAAAAGAGTTTAGATTAGTAGCCTAGCTAGATGAATTTGAGATTAAGGATGTCATGTTAGATCTAGGATATGATGTTAATATATTGCCTAAAAAGACTTGGGAAGCTTTAGGAAAACCCGAGTTGACATATTCCCCAATCCAACTAAGAATGGCCGATCAATATTGTATTTTTCCAATAGGAATACTGGAGAATGTGGAAATAGATGTTGCGGGAGTGAAGACTGTAGCTGATTTTGAGGTGATCAAAATCATGGGGGATAAGGACTCTTATCCTGCACTACTTGGTATTGATTGGGCTTACGACAACTATGCGGTGATTGACCTAAAGAAAGACACTATGACTTTTGAAGCAGACGAAATAAAAACAGTTCAAGCCTTGGATCTATATGTAGGCCGTCAATACATAGAGCCAATAGACAACAATATGGAGGGAGAAGACTTGGATCAGTTTTACACTGTAACAAAAAGAACGAGAGAAGACTACATAAATACCACTGCTGATGGATCAATAAGTTGGAGGAGCATACAATTAGCGGATGAAGATTCCGAACTGGCATTTGACAGTTGACAACAAGGTTCATATGAAATATTTTCAAGAAGATGCGCAACTGTCAGAGAAACTAGATGGGTTGGAACTGAGGTTAGAGAACACCCAATATACAATGGTACCTCAGGACTTCACAATTTTTTGGTCAGCATGGAGGAAAATATAGGAAAGGATCAAAGGATCTCAGTGTTGGATTTATCCCTCCAGGACACCCCTTCCAGATGGTGGACCAATCACAAGGCTTAGTTGAGAACTGAGAAGACGTGAAGCAAGCTATCCGATATAAATTTCAAGATAAGGACCAGCTGGAATCAGAGATGCAGACGGATTTCCAAGTTGCACAACTGTTCAATGGACAGTCTGATCTAAAGCACATATTGAACAATGTGTAAAACAATTTCAAGTTGCGGAAATACCATATCACTTCTGGGTTCAAGTATTTCCCCATTCACTAGGCCCAATTCCGAAAGCTTGGTACATACATGAAGAAACCAAAAGACAAACCAATGACTGAAAAACATTGACAGATCAATTTTTCAAGGACTTCTCGTTTACAAGTAAGTACCCTGAGCTTAAAGTAGTCCTGCAAAGAATAAAATAATTCCTTTTTACAGATAATGGTGAATGGAAATTAGACCTAGTGGTATGTGCAAAGCATAGCCAAGAAATTCAATCTAATCTTCGCCTAGACTTGGACAAGAGACCTATAGAATGCTATAAAATTGAGAAGGATTTGGAAGGCCCAAATGATTTAGAAGAATTGAGAAACTTAGCCATTAAGGAAACAAAAGGAAGCAGAGAAATACATAACATCATACCCAACCAGACTGATGGTTCTTATAATTATCCATTGAAGTTGCGCAAAGTCAATATAGGGACCATAGAGCAACATAAAATAGCTATGGTAGGAGATTATTGGGATGAACAAACTAGTCAAGAAATACATAGCTTGTTGCGAGAGTATGATGAATTGTTCCCAAAGACATTTTCAGACCTAAAAGGGATTAAAGGAGCTATGGGAGAGATGAAAATTGAACTAAAACCAGGATAAAATCCTGTAAGGCATAGACCATATTGTCTTAACCATAGAGTAAAAGAGAAGGTTAAGAGGGAAATAGACAAGATGATGGAAGCTGAACTTATTTTTGTAGTGGAAGAAGCAGAATGGGTTAACCCAATAGTCATCCAGAGAAAGAAAGGAATATAGGAAATTAGGGTGTGTGTATACTACATAACCCTTAACTCTGTCTGTGTACATGACCCTTTCCCAACACCTTTTACTCATGAGGTGCTAGAACAAATTGTGGGGAAATAATAGTAATCATTCATAGATGGATTTTTGGGGTATCACCAAGTAAGGATTGCAAAAGAAGAAAAAAGGAAGACCACATTCATAACATAATGGGGGTCATTTTCATATAAAGTGATGCCCTTCGGCCTAAAGAATGCCCCTGCAGTTTTTTCCCAGATTGTAATAACAACTTTTTGAGAATTTATTCACAAGTTTATAGAAGTTTATATGGATGATTGGACGATGTACAGTCTCCTCAAGGAACATGCAGTGCTACTACGTCTGATGTTTGATAGATGTAGAGAATTGCAGATATCGTTGAAGCTCAGAAAGTGTATCTTCTGTGTGTCACATGGAAATTTTTTAGGCCACATAGTATGCCGAGAATAAGTACTAGTAGACCCAACCAAATTTGCGGTTATGAACATGCTGCCACCTACTAGTGCTAAGAAGCTACGCTCCACGTTGGGGCACACCGGGTACTATCGCAGGTTTATCAGAAGATATGCAAACATTACTGCACCTCTGGAAAATCTACTAAAGAAGTCCAAAGTGTTCCAGTGGACTCCAGAGTGTGATAAAGAGTTTGATATCCTGAAGGAAAATCTCAACACAACACCTATTATCATATTTCCAAATTGGGAAAATGAATTTCATGTGAATGTAGACGCATCAGGTATTGCCCTGGGAGCCATTTTAGTGCAACCAGAATATAGAGCCATGGATCATCCTATCTACTTTGCTAGCAGGAAGTTGTGGCAAGATGACCGCAACTATACAACCACAAAAAGGGAGGGTTTAGCTATGATTTACACTTTGTAGAAGTTTAGACATTATTTGTTAGGTTCTCATTTTAAGTTCTTAATTGATCATTCTGCATTAAAATATCTAGTTAACAAACCTGTTCTGGAAGGAAGAATCTGTCGATGGTTGTTACTGTTTCAGGAATTTTCATTTGAAGTAATCATTAATCCTGGAAGATGAAACGTGGGGCCTGATCACCTGTCTAGATTAGAGTCGGGAGAAAGTGGCGGAGCAGTGGATGATCAACTCCCATATGCAGACCTGTACCGGGTTGAGGCCATACCAGAATACCTAGAAGACATAACAATCTTATTAAGTACAAGGCCCTGCCCAGAAACGTACTCTGCAACTCAGAAACGTCATATGGTGGTTAGAGAAGCAGAATATCAATTGATTGCAGGGAAATTGTATAATTTGGGACTAGATAGTATCCTCAGGGGATGTGTCTTAGATCATGAAAGACAAGACACACTGTGGGAGTGCCATAGTGGAGTTGCGGGAGGTCATGTTGGAGGAAAGACCACTGCGCAGAAATTCCTCCAAGATGGACTATGGTGGGCTATGCTCTTCAAGGATGCAAGGGCATATTCTAGATCTTGCGACATTTTTCAATGAGTGGGTAAGACATCATGATGAGATGAATTACTTTCTCAGCCAACTTGAGCTCTACAAGTATTTGAGAAATGGGCGGTTGATTTCATTGAGCCAATCAACCCCACAACTAAGAATTCAAAGGATAGGTATATTATTACCGCAACTGATTACTTTACACATTGGGATGAAGCAACAACTATTCAGGATTCTTATACCGATACTGCTGCTAGGTTCATTTTTGAAAATATTATCACTCAGTTTGGATGTCCCAGGAGTCTAACCACTGATCAGGGTGGTCATTTTATCAGTAGTACAATATCAAAGATTACAACAAAGTTCTTGGTCCAACATCATAAAAGTATCCCCTACCATCTGCAAGCCAATGGAACAGTGGAAGTGTTTAACAATATTTTGGAGCGAGGATTAACAAAGGTTTTTTGCGAAAACAGGGAGGATTGGGATGACATAGTCCCAATAGTTTTATGGGCTTACAGGACAACCACAAAGAAACTCCAAACGTACACTCCATTTCAGTTAGTTTATGGGAAAGAGGCTATGGTACCTGCATAATTCATTACTCCGAGTCTATATATTTCATAGGTTACACACGTTGGAGGATGAATCAGTTGTGCAGAGGCTCATGGAATTGAAAGAACTTGAAGAGACCAGTTTTTTAGCAGACTTCCATCAATCAGTTGAGAAAGCAAGGAAAAAATCTTGGCATGACAGACACATTAATACCAAAGCATTTGTGTAAGGAGATAAGGTCCTACTTTATGACAATCGGTACCAGAAACATCCATGCAACTTGCGCATGCATTGGTTGGGACCATTTATAGTTGCGGAGATCCGACTTTCTGGAGCAGTGAGACTCACACAACTTGATGGTATACTTCGACCAGAATGGGTGAATGGTGCTCACCTGAAACCCTATATGTATCATAACTGAGCTAAATGACTGTTTCTTATTCCGAAGGAGCATGTATAGTAGTTATATTTGAGTTTTTTGCAATTTTTTCGAATTCAGTTAATAAAGTCGAAGAGTGCATTGTTGCATTGCGACATGTAGTTCATTTTTTTCGTCTAAGGTGTTGTTTGATGTAGAAATGATTACTCAACAATGTAGGATCATAAGAGCCACAAATATATTAATGACAATCATTAAAGATGATGAGGACCCCTTTGTGGTCGAAGGGAGAGAGAATCCAGACACAATCCTAGTCCATGTGCCACACAAACCCTATCTAGTCATAGCCTTTATTACCGCTACAATAACCCGTATGAATTCTGTTAAACCATAAAGACGCGATACACGGAGATTCCATCGGTATTTGCACTAGGATTCTCATCCGTTAAACAATAAGGTCTGGAATTGGCCACGTCCCTGACCAACTTGCCCAGTAAATTCTGAGATCACCTAATAGATTTATCCCGTTAACCAGTCCCTTCAGACAACTCAGATCCAAGTTGTGTCTATAGGGTTAATGATGAATAGAATTTATTGTAGAACTTTCCAGCTAATCTCGGTTATAAGGTTCTGTGAACTCGGTGTAGGACACATTTTTTTTTAGAGAGAACTTAGCAATTTGTGAATTCTGAATTGTGAGAAAATCTGTGTAATCCCTCGACCCTAAGTCACGATCCCCAATCTTTGTTTCACCTGCATAATTTGTTGATAGTTCAGACTCACCATGCCAAGAGATACAGGGAGTAGAAGTTTCATTTCAAAGGATGAAGTACCATATGAGCCCTATGAACCTCGGGTCGAGATCGTGGGAAATCTCAAAGGGAAGGTTGAGAAAGTCAAGCTCCTCGACCTTGACCTGAAAGACCAGGTTCTGTTCCCTCAGATGAACATTGATGTCTTCTGGAGTGTCGCTCCAGACGAGTTGGGAGGCATGCAATTTGTGCCAAAGCCCAAGTTCATTAATCTGTTCAACTCTACCATCATGAACCTTAGGGATCTGCCAATTTTCGGCACAACTAGGGAAGTTGCGAGGTATACCAAGTTTCTCATTAGCATGGTACACAATAGAATCCTATGGTTGGATAGGAGATATCCAATTCACGTAGAGGACATCCAACATCTTACTAGACTATCCATCGAAGGTGAGGATGTGTCCAAAGGTTTCCAGGGTCCCAACAAGCATGGAAAGAAGAAGGGGGAGCCCCGTTTATATGAGCGGTTTCATACACAGAGGCGGGGGTGAAAAACCAAGATCGACCCCATTCTACCTGAGACGGTCATGACCGGTTGCTATATAATTGCTAGCAAGGTTATGTGGTCTTACTACAAAGGAGAGTGTATACTGGATGCTCTATCAGTGGAATATTTTTGTGCCAATGGCACTATCTTCAACTGGTGAAGCTATTTACTGAAGGAACTCCTCGTGGCCTACGAGGAAGAACAAGAGAAGGGTGGAGCTTTCACCTATGACTACTTGTTGCTTGCATTCACAATGCAGAAGTGGACGCCACCCACAGGAAGACCATTGTCGCCAGCAGATAAAGGGCGATTCACAAATATGTTCGAGCCTTGGAACTCAAGGTCGTATTCGTAGAACACCGCCTTCAATAACACGACATTCTCCAAATGGTACAACATGTTGCTCGACACAACACAGAGGTTGCACATTTCGCAGGAGTTTCTCAACTGCAATACGAGAAACATTGCATTCAGCATGAACCGCCGGCATACATTCGTGTGGCCAAGGTATGCCAACAAAGAGGACTTACACTCGCACATGCTTCCATTCTACTTAGATGAGGAGGCCTTTGACAAGGAGGTTATGTCATGGCCTGGATTCAAATGCAACCTGCACAAGTCGGGAATGCATTACCTTTTTCTTGTGGAGTGGCTGAAGAAGAGGGGTTAGGAAGAAGGGGTAGGGCTGAGCTTAGGCCCAGAGGTACAGAAGAAAGAATCCCTAGTACAGACGGAATCTGACGAGGAGGAAAAGACGCAACCACTGGAGCACAAGAAGAGAACATTACTTATGTTCCTGCAGCTTCCAGAGCAAGCTATGTTGATAGGTAAGGATGTCAACAGAATTCTCAGTGTTGCATTCATCACAGAGCCAATGACCAAGAAACCTAGGACGAGGATCTCCCCGAGCAAGGTTCTGAACCCCCAACCCATTTCATCCACCGTTCCTCGTACTTGCTTAATGGCCCGAGCAAACCACATTATAGACATTTAGAATGACCCTGAGCTTGACACCACTCCATCCATCACCATCATCACTGAGAAACCTCCATCACCACCAAAACCCTAGTCACCACCTCAATAAATCGCCATTTTGTCCCAAACCATCGAACCATAACCCATGCATTTGGATCCCCCAGAGATACCTGCGCATAGACAAGAAATCTTTGGTCAAAACCTAGAAGTACCCGAACAGAGGCTAGAACTTACTGGCGCAAACCATGAAGCCCAGGACCAATAGATTATACCCTTTGTGCCAATTAAGGACACTCCATCGTCAATGGAGATGCAAGAAGGATCGAAGCCGCAAGTCCTAAGTCCTCAATGCACTTCCTTAATGACCAATGTTGATGGTGCTATTGGAAGCGCAACCCCAGAAGCTGAGGTCCACAAAGACGCAGAGGTACCAAAGGTTCAGAAGGAACCTAAGATAGCCTCAGGACAAAGCGAAACATCGGTACACGAATAGATGGAGCTAGTCCTCCAAAACCCTTAGCAGTGTGCATAGTTGCTGCAATTCTACGTGGCCATAATAGACGTTCTAACGTTCCTTCTGTCGACATTGAGGTTGAGGCTTTCGCTAGGACCATATACAGGACAGGAGGAGGTGGAGACACCTTTAGAGCATTCAATGACTAGTGGAATCCCAATGCAGGTCCGAGCACCCAGGGAAGCCACCCCTTCTTCCACTGACCTTGCACAGTGTCCATCAACGCAACTAGTCGGAATGATTAAAGCCTCAATTGATCAACTGGAGCAGAGGCTCCAACAGGCCGAAAGGAATGCAAAGTTCACAAGGGAGGAAACACTCCTTTCCCAAGCATATATAACACATGAAGGATACTCCAAGATTCAAGTGGAGCAGAAACTGGAAAGAGTCCAGGCGAAGCTTGCTGAAGCCTTGCCAAAAATAAGTAAAGTAGCACCACAACTGCTAGATTCCAGTGCTGCAGGAGAGCCTGAGCATCAGATTGAGCTACTATAGGGAGCATGGTCATAAATGGATATTCACGCAGAAAAGATGGAAGTGAATTTGTGCTAGAGTTAGCAAGAATAAGAGAAACAACCTTGGAACATGCAAGAGAATATGGAGAAAATAGTGCTGGAAGGTAACAATGCTCGAGCAACACTACACAAGTGCACAAAGATATTTTGAGAAGTCAACGACTAGATGAGAATTATTGCAAGGCGCAACCAAACTCTAGAGGATGTGTGCGCAAGAATATAGTTTCTCAATGAGGAAGTTGCTGTCACCATGGATCTGCTGGAGCAACAGGAGAACTTCGATCAAATCCAACAAGCAGACAATGAGATGAACACTTTGTTTGAGGCTCAATCCATAGCCAAGAAGGAGTTGTGCGAATTTCGACCTGTCGTTTAGAAAATGTATATGCATATGCATCAGGTAGATGCTACAACTGACTCTAAATGGAACTCTCTGGTTCCATCCAAGCCTAAAGGATGCATCACAGATGCAACTCAACAGTTTATAGCTGAGGCCTCACTCCTTTCCAGGAAGCGGCAGGATAAAATTGGGAGTTTCCAGGACGTTAGGAAGTGAGCCTTAGAGTTGGTCCTAGAGTTGGGCCCTTCATTTGAAGAGGAAGAAAAAGACAAAGCACAAGCATAATATGAAAGCAAAGTGGAGAAGGAGGACAAGGGAAAGCAACATGAGCTCCTATAAGTTGCGAAAGAACCAAGTACTTGACTCGAGGGCGAGTCAAGGCTTGTAGTTGGAGCCTGTGGGGCCCTTTATTTTTGGGTTGAATATTGCACACGAAGGACTACAGTCCTAGTTTTGGTCAAACACGAGTTGCGCAAGCTACAAAAGAGCTGTACAATGGAGTAAGTAAATGAACAAAAATCTGTTGCAGAAAGGGACAACGCAATGCCAACGAGACAAAAACAGTTACAACAGAACAAGAAAGTATGCGAGCCCAAAGCCACAAGATCCCACTCAGCCTATATATGAGATCCATACTATTGTAAAAGGGTTGGGTTGGCTATTATTGGTTGGGTTTTGCTGTTATTGTTGGCCATGGTTGGTTGGTTGGGTGTAGTTGAGAAAAGGTTCTGTAATTGTAATTTGCATACAGTTAAAGAAAAAAGGGTAGATAGAGATCTGTGACATGAGTCCGAAGTCAAGAGTTCATAACAGAGTAATGATTTGTATCTCTGAGATTGTATCTGAGAAGCTCTGCTACTATTATATAAATAAGGACCTAAAATTTTGAAATATATTGTGTCATTCTGTGTTTATGCATATGAATTGTCTCTTTATAGTACTTCTTTATGCTTGATAATATCAATATCATATCTATGGTTACAAATGATTCCGCAACTTGAGTGTCTTTATTTCAAGTATGAATGAGTTTGGATCTATTATTTAGTTAGTCTATCTTGTGAAATATCATGTTGAATCTAGAAGGTTATGGAAACCCACCTAAGTATTCTCCTTTCCCTTCCCTACATTTCTGTCTTGGTTGCGCTTCGGGTGAGACTTCTTCTCTTCGGAGGATATGAAAATTCCAACGCTCTAGACTGCTCAGTGCCTTTTGTTGCTAACCTGAGAAAGACACTGTTCTGATTAATTCCGTGCCAACAAAGCTAAGGAAGAGAAATATAAATACAAGATGCAAGAGCTCATTTGGACACACACAACTTGCAACTGCAGAAATTTAGTGCACACTACATAAATTTAGTACGTGTGCAAATCTGGAGAGTAGCTTCAACTGCAACTACTGCAACTAGTATTTTCGGTTTTAGGATTGGACATTCTCTTGGTTATGGTTTGGACTTTCTGCTTGGTACAGTGGCTCTAGAGAGTGGTACGCTACCTTGATTGGATTTTGGCCCTAGGGTTTACTTCCATAATTATTCTCTCTGTCAAGGTTAAGGTGATTGAGAGTGGCTTTGGCCTATAGTTGGGTGACAATATTGCTATATTTTCTATGGTTAAATGAGCACACCTATTATTTCTAACAGGATGAAGGTTACTATCCTCCTCCCATGGGAGATTGGCAACTGATTTTATCTATACCAAGCAAGGAGGTCTGCATGAGTACTTCCAGAGTCACTCGTCAACCCTGTTTATCATCTTGGAACGAAAACCATGTCAACAACTTCTTGCGTCGAGAATGGGATTTTTTCTCAGTTCTTCCTCTAATTAGAGAGCTGTAAGCACTCTTTTCTCTTCTCAAGATTGGTCTTTCGACTATGCTTCCTCGTGCATATCTGCCTCTACCCACAAATTACCTCTTGTCCTAGATTTCCTCAACAAAGTTTCATGGGTTTGAATCCCTAGCTCGTGGTCAAGTCTGGAAGTCTTGCAAATAGGTGCTTTTCCCCATCTCCTCATTAAATCTTGAGGAGGACTCTTTGAGATACTATTTTGACTGGTAATTAATTTCTGGGTCAGAGGACTGTTTTGTGTTTGAGCCATTAAATCCAGTAAGGTACTAGTTTGGTGGGGGGGTCATCTCAACCATTTTTGGTTCCCCTCACTATTTCTCTCATAGAACCATGGTCTATCTTGGAAAACCCCCCTTTCAACAATTATGCAACACTATCCATTTTCTATTAATAATATAAAATACATACATTGACCTTTTATAACAAAAGGTTCATTAAATCCAACATTCACACATATCTAGTCTGTCATAGTCTCTTGGCCAATTATAGTTATATTTACAAACTGGGGGAAACATGGGTATTGTAGAAGTGAGGAATTTTTTTAAGTATGGGAGAGTGGAGAGATGGGAAAGAGGGAATCAAATGTGAGGGAATCAGATGTGGAGAGGGTGCAAAGTGGATAATGAAAAGTATTCTAAGTATAGAGAAGATCAAGAGGGGGAGAGGGATATGGTAATAGACTAAGTAGTGAAGTATGCAAAATATTCTAAGTATGGAGAATAACGAGAGAGAGATATAGGGATAGACTAAGTATGGTAGAGTGTAGGAATTAACCAGGAGAGGGATATGAAGTAAGTATGGAGAATAACGAGAGAGGGATATAGGGATAGACTAAGTATGGTAGAGTGTAGGAATTAACCGGGAGAGGGATATGGGGATAGACTAAGTATGGTAGAGTGTAGGAATAAAATTAATTCCATACTTAACTTTAAATCAATATTTAAATATTTGGCGTGAGAAGAAACTTAAGAGACTTAATACTTGGCACAAGAATATGAGATGAGAAAATATTCTTAAGAATGAACATAAGAGAACAATCTTAGTAACAAGAGAAACATCATCAGTGTTGCACATGGAAAAAGTGCTCATTGAGCGGTTGGACAAAAATGTTGATATCTTGAGCATACGAACTCATATTTTTAATCTGTAATATGCATGACGAAGATGAGATTGAGGGATACACCATGAGATTATAATCGTTCAAATTTTCCTTCTTATGAAATCAATTTTTTATTATTATTCCAAAGATCGAAAAATCGAGGTGACCAAATTTTTAATCAACAATGCATCGGTGCTAAAAATTGTGATAAAACAACGCTGCTTTAAACAACATAATGTATGATTATATTTTTATCATTTCAAAATATTTGGGTGTGCATGATCACAATACACACTAGTGCATGCATAAATATAAAAAACACCAATGGTTTTCATTTATATGTGTGCACATGTGCTTATTTATGTATGCGCACCGATGCTTCTCATTTATGTGTGCACACTAGTGTGTTGTATTCAATACCGCACTAGTGCGTTGTATTCAATACCGTACCAGTGCGTTGTATTCAATACTGCACCAGTACATTTATGTTGGAGCTCAGAAATGTCTTATTTTCATCCACCTTTCCCTTCATCATTCTCCACATTTCATCGCTCCATTAACCTTTCACGATATCATTTCCATAAATATACTTGGGTTTCACCTTATTGTTCTCCACTTTATTCATTTTAGTATTAAAAGGGAATTTGTGATTAAATGTTAGAAAATCAACATGTTTTCATATATATCTCAAATATGTGTGAGCTTTGTAATGTGTAGGAATATGAGAAGGATTAATTCAAAATGACTTCTCGAATACTTCCTCCACCATTTCAAGATTTGAGGAGATAATTCAAGCCCATTCCAAGAAGAAGATCATGGAGATTTGGTTGGAATATCTTATCCAAGATATATAAGAGATATGTGTGAGGATTTGAAGGGATTATATTTTTTAATAATGGGAAATAGGTTGAGAGAAAAGTGGATCTGTAATAATGAGATGGTTATCTTATCTTCAAGGCTCTCATGTATAAAAGATGGTGCTCTCTCTTCATGAGGATTCAAGTAGAAGAGGAATTAGGATTCAGTTAGATTATATAATTATAATCAGAGTAGTCATTAGGATTTGAAAGAGAAAGGGATTCTTAGATTTGATTCATGGTTTTAGTTTTCATGCTTTCATTATTCTTTTATAAAGATTGATTTGATTATTGTAATATAAGATTGCTTCATTGGTGAGATCTCACATATGCTGTTGTGTCATTCAACTCTTCACATGTTGTATTTTCTTTTCCTTCATGTAGTTCACCATTCCTAGATTAATTTCCTTTACGCAATTCTCCATTCCTAGATTAATTTCCTTCATGCAATTTCCCATTCTTAGAGTAATTTCATTTACGCAACTATATTAATTCAATTTCAGTCGTGTGTTAGATTAATGATTCAATTTCAGTTGTAGCTTAAACATTAGATTAGATTAGTCCCGCTTCAATCTTGCATATACTTTGCATGTGCTTCGTCAGTTTAGAAACCCCGGGTTGAGAAATTAGATAGTTGGGCAAGTAATACAACTCAATTAATACAACATCAGTTCGACCCAATATAATGAATGTCATTCCCTTGTCACGATTGCTGTTCCTTTTGCTGTTCATTTGAACAGAACAATTATCGTTACTTTTGTTACGATTTCTGTCCCTTTGCAGGGGTTGCATCTTTGGAGGACAGGTATTGAAAAAAGAAGGTAAGAACCTACACAGGTGACAAGTAAAACACTTTTTCCAGCGCCTACCTTTGGATGATGCATAGAGGTTATATTTTAGGACATCTTTAGAGGCCAACATTTTGGTGTCGTTGACGGGGAAGCACAATGGATTGAGGTATTGGTTGCTTTTTCATTTTAATTCATGCAAGTGTGATCTAAACATATTGGTAAGGGGTCATAGAAGCTTGTGACATGATACTCCTCATGTTCTCCCTACCAACTAAGTAGAAGTAATTTCAATTTTTGCAAGATTAGTTTCAATTTCTGCAAGTGTGATCTAGATATGTTGGTTAGGGGACATAGAAGCTCGTGAGAGGAGACTCCTCATGTTCTCTCTACCAACTAGGTAGAATTAATTTCAATTTCTTCAAGATTAGTTTCAATTTCTTCAAGATTAGTTTCAATTTCTTCAAGTGTGATCTAGATATGTTGGTAAGGGGACATAAAAACTCGTGAGAGGAGATTCCTCATGTTCTCCCTACCAACCAGGTAGAAGTAATTTCAATTTCTGCAAATTTCAATTCACGCAAAAGTAGTTTTAATTTTTATGATCTACATGTGTTGAGGGTCATAGAAGCTCATGAGATGAGACTCCTCACTATCCCTACCAACTATCAGGAACATTTTAATTTCCACAACTGTGAAGAGTATTTTTTTTTTCATTTCAGTAAGAGTGCTTTTATTCAAGTTTTTTTCATTTAGATTTCAGTTTTGGGTGCTGTAAGAATCCTTTTTTTAACATGATTTAACAATGAATTTAAGCTTGGAACAACTCACTCAGATCCTATCAAAAGTCGGGATCTCCTCTTCTATGGAAGAGGATATCTTGATAGTAGCCGAAAGCTTATTCATTCCTCCTGAGGCGAACGAAGAATCAACATACGAAGAAGCTTGCATTTTTAATGAAGAATCATTAGGAACACAAGAGGGAGAGGAGGACAGCGAGGAGCTACAACATGATATGAGTAAGACAAATTATGCCTATCAAAGCCTGATCGAACGTTGGTTTCAAGCAAGTACTAGGTCAGATTCATTTAGTTTTTCTTTTTCTTTTTTTAATTTACAGTTTCAATCGCTAATTTCACACATTCATACATGTTCTTGACTACCAATTGCTAAATTGAAAGATAACATTTTTTTATTACTGTTGTGTGCATGGATACATTGGCTGTTTGATTACATGTAACTTCTCTCTCATTTCTAATTAGCATAGTGTAGGTAGGGTTTTATTTTCAAGTTTTTCATTTGCTAGAATAAGTATGCTCTCCTCCGCGCTTCATGCGACTGCGAAGATCAAAAAGTAGGATGACTGACTGATTGGTTGATTTCAGGAATATCAATTAATTGATGAAACAATTTTTTTTCCTAATCTATTTTTTTCATCTTCCATTTGCTCATAGATTTTTAACAAGCTTGTAAAATAGTTTTTATTTTATTTTATTTTTACTTTAAAAACATAATAGAAAAAACGAATAAAAAGTTGCACATGCTTCTGTTTGCAAAGAAAAACAATAAAACAACGAGTACATTAAAAAAAATTAAAAATAAATAATGAATAAGGTCTGCAATTCATACGAGATAAGAGCTGCGCAGAAACCAAGCTGAAACAACAGTTAAAACAACGTCACAACTGCACTCTTCTTGTGTTTTTACCTTTGTCCCTTATCCTGTAGACCGCTGGAGATAACCCTGCAATAAAACAAAATATCATATGTGCATAAACCACCTCATAAGATTGATTGAACAAATAAACAATATTAACAATTTGCAATTTCACGAGAGCCTAAATCCAAATTTGTTATAGCAAGCCAAATATTTTCCATATAACCTCTACCTTTATGCCCAGTATTTGATGCTTTGTGGATGGGGTAAACTGCTTCCTTCACTCCTGCTTTACTATGGGATCTTATACTTACTATGTAACTGGTGATGCCATTTCCACTCGCTAAGCAACAGACTCATCCTTTCAAGTTCTCTAGGATGCATTTGTTTTTACTGTACTTGGAATTGATGCCTCACTCATGGTATTTGCTTGAGTTTTTCGGATGGAACTGGAACTTAGTGAGATGGATCTGCTACTGGTCTTCATTATGAGCACATTTTCTGTATTCACTTTTTGCTAAAAACAAAGAAAATGACAAACCGAAAGCAACAGAGCAGAATCCCAAGACCATAGCATATAATTGACACTGGACCTAAGGAGGAATCTCAACATCCTATGCCTACGTGTGAGCTCTCTGAAGCTACAACAATGAATGGACATTAGTTAACACAATTTCGGCGAAGTGAGATCCACTCGTACGTTCAACTGAATACATAGATTATTTTGCCGGAGGTTGCGAGACTAAATCCGATTTGACTGTATCAATTTGATTTGAACGATCTGCTTCCATATTGATGATATCATTTCCAAACTGTCAGCCTCCATGTCAGGTTGCTGCACTCCAAAAAATTGAAAACGATATGCTCAAATATGTTTCTAACAAAATGCTCATTCTCAGCGACGGCTACGAGTTTTCCACGAGGGCAGGCAGATCCGAAGTATTTTCAACATAACTATTTTTGAAATTTTTATGTGTTGACTTTCCTAAATTTTCCATCCAGTGACATTTTCTTTGAGCTTTGTTAACATTATTATGGAGGAAAGTTGGCTTTTGTGGGAATGTAGTTATTGTTGCCTGCATCCTCAAAAATATCCCCACAAAGCTCTTCAAATTTCTGCTGAGTTATGGTACTCCTAAAACTTTGTTTGCAAGGAATGTTACAACATGCATAAAATTTTCATCAGAAAACAAAGAAATCACAGTGATCGATTTACAAAATGTCTAACAAGTACGACGTTGTTCAAAAGTTGGTTTCTTTCCATATCATGGCTATTTTCTCCTTATAATTTCAACCCATCTGGGTTTGAGTGGAAGAAAATTGTGTAGGACTCAGACGATTGAACCACCTGGCTTCTCTACAAAGGTGGTGTTGGAGTGAAAGCAGAAGAGAGATGGGAAACTTGGTGGGATGAAGAGCAAGTACACATTCATACATTGAGGGGAAGAATTTTTTAGACAATCCTTAGCTTACGGGTTTTTATCTTTTAGTATGGCATTGTGTACAAGTTGCATGCTACTGGAAAATCAACTAATCTATCGGTGTATGGTTTATCTTGGCTTATACTGGTTGCTATCATTTTGATTTTCAAGGTATTCACATTCAACAAAAATATATCTGTGAACTTTTAGTTAATGGTGCGATTTATTCAGGGGGCTACATTTATAGCAGTAGTAACGAGGCTTGTACTCACAGTTGCTATACCATCATTGACAGTGAATCGAAACTTATTTTCTACATAAGCATGGTGTGTATAATCTCCGTAAATATTAGCCTCTTTGTGATAACATGCACAACTAGCATCCTTCTAGACACAACAAATTTCCTGTTCTTTAGCATGGATAGCTATGGGGCCAAAGGATAGGGGGTGGTTGATGACACTGAAGCGTTTTTGGCAGCCTGGAATGCAGCATGCACGAGCAGCTCCGATCCTGTATGAGGAATGCAGACGTAGAATAGATGCTGGGCACCACAAATTTTCTCCTAACAGCTGAAGCGTTCACGGTGGCTTGCTGGCGCATGTATTCTTTTATTTGTTTTTTTTTTAAATTATCTGTTTGAATTTCTTTTATTTGTTTGTTTGTTTGATTTGTTTTTTGTTTTTGTTTGATTGATTTAAATTATCTGTTTTTTGTTTATTTGTTTTAAATTATAAAACGATTAAAAAAAAAAGAAAAAAAAATGTTTGTTTGATTATAAAACAATTATAATAACAAAAAAAAATAAAAATTGTTTGTTTTATTATAAATAATTTACTTTTTTTAAGAACAAAACATATATTGTTTGTTTATTATAAAAATTTGTTTTTATTTCTTTTGTTTTCTTATAAAAAATATATACAATAATAATAATAATATGTAAATAATAATAAAAATTAGGTCAAACATAATAAAATAAAAAAAATTATATATATAAAAATAATTTAGAAACAAATTATAAAAATTAAAATGACAAAAACAAATAACATTGCAAATGGATGTTTTTTTTAAATTCCTGAAATCAATATGGAAACATGTTTGTTTGTTTGTTTTTCTTTTTATTCGATTTTACACTAAGCAAGCAATCAACGATGAAACAAGCACGCACAATGATCACGACAAGAGGTATAAAACACATATTATTTCTTTTACTTTCTCGCATTTATACTTCTTTCTGCATGTTATGTTTTTCTTCGAACATCTCACAAGTTTTCATGCAGGATTTGTACTAATTTTTTTTTTCAGGAGCGTGGTTGATCACATCTTACTGCTAACGTGATTTTCAAAGATCACAAAACCTTTGGAAAAACACGTCTTATTGACTGCTTGAAAGAGATGATTCTCGTCTTACACATAATGACATTTTCAATTACACATAAACCTTTTCATAAACGCATTTGCGTCATGACTGTCTTCCTCCAGTTCTCCTTCAAAGAAAATTGTTCATCCCTGTGTTGAAGCCCATCTTCCATTGAATTATCCTTCATGAATTTTCACATGCCTATCTTTTTGAGTCACATACATCTCTTAGTCTTTTTCAGTTCAGGTTTCCTTGTCAATAAAACTATCCAGCTCCCTTTCCATGACTACATTGCCTTGCCATACACACTGTTACTACTGAGATATTTTCATTTATAGTCCTACCACTCTTTTTATCAGAACTCACATTGACTGATGTGGGATTCCTTAAGGCCCACCTTTCAACAAGTCTTTCCCTATTGACCTCAACACCTTATCTGGGATATAGACTAGAGTCCATTTGAGTACCTGGAGGCTTGCATGCCTTAATGGCAATTTCTCTCGCTGACAATCATGGGAATACATCAATGTCCCTTGATCGTCAGATCTTGCAAGTGGCTCGAGATCAAGTCATTCATTCGCACTTCACAAGATGTACTCGGGTACCTTGGCACTCATTGACATCACTGATGAGTTGCCTCGCATTGGTTAACGACATTCATCATTGGTCGGTAATCCAATGACTTCTTTTCATGCTCGACATCGACACATTTATTCGCATGATTAGAATTGTACCATCAGGTTTCGCAGCGGGTGCAGACTATACACTTTTCATGACTCTATCGGTAGTTACAACAACATGACTTCAGCCATATGAGACTACCATAGCTCCACTTTCATACTTTCTCTTTTCCATGATTCATTTTGCAGCTGTTCAGATTCCTCCACTTCACATTCTCTGATCCAGCCGACAACAGTCACCACTACAACAACAGTCACTTTTCACATGGTCCTACAGCAGTGACATCTTCCATGCTCCACCAACTGCATCAACCATATTCCTCTTGCATAGTTCATCAACATTTTGGGTAAGTGGAGGTATGTTATTTTCTAAACTTTAATCATGTAATTTCTCAACTGCTAGCAATGAATAATTTGGAAAATTCCCTCACCCAGTTCCCTTTCCTTTTCACTTCTATGACTTATGCCACGTTGCATGAGGACATTCAACAAGTTAAGTTGGGGGGTACGGGACTTTATTCACTATCATCACTCCATTTTTTCCACGACCACCATTCCATTTTTTTCATTTACCAGTTATGAACATTTCTTTTCCAACGATACTCTGTTGCACTTTGCTTCATAAGCATTGATATACATATTGGCATGATTCACAAATATACAAAAAATGGCTTTATTATACTCAGTGATGTTTCCTTATGCACATTGATGACATATATTTTCCAGTAAGAATATGGGTAAATTATTATCATAACAACAAGAGAACAAATAATAAAATGAATGTTGTTAACACAAGAACCAACATTCTTTATATTCATGGTTGTCAGACAAGAACCAACCATAAGAAAATGTCAGCTGTTACTCATGAAAATCCCATCCTGGAAAAATTCATTATCATCACTCAAAGCCAACATTCAGATGCCAAAATTTCTTGAGAAGATCCATGCATGGTTGCATGAGGACATGCAACAAGTTAAGTTGGGGGGTATGTTGGGGCTCATAAATGTCTTATTTTCATCCACCTTTCCCTTCATCATTCTCCACATTTCATCGCCCCATTAACCTTTCATGATATCATTTCCATAAATATACTTGGTTTTCACCTTATTGTTCTTCACTTTATTCATTTTAGTATTAAAAGGGAATTTATGATTAAATGTTAGAAAATCAACATGTTTTCATATATATATCTCAAATATGTGTGAGCTTTGTAATGTGTAGGAATATGAGAAGGATTAATTCAAAAGGACTTCTCGAATACTTCCTCCACCATTTCAATATTTGAGGAGATAATTCAAGCCCATTCCAAGGAGAAGATCATGGAGATTTGGTTGGAATATCTTATCCAAGATGTATGAGATAAATGTGTGAAGATTTGAAGGGATTATATTTTGTAATAATGGGAAATAGGTTGAGAGAAAAGTGGATCTGTAATAATGATATGGTTATCTTATCTTCAAGGCTCTCATGTATAAAAGAGAGTGCCCTCTCTTCATGAGGATTCAAGTAGAAGAGGAATTAGGATTCAGTTAGATTATGCAATTAGAATCAGAGTAGTCATTAGGATTTGAAAGAGAAAGGGATTCTTAGATTTGATTCATGTTTTTAGTTTTCATGCTTTCATTATTCTTTTATAAATATTGATTTGATTATTGTAATATAAGATTGCTTCATTGGTGAGATCTCACATATGCTGTTGTTGTTGGATTACTGAGAAGGGGGGTGAATCAGTAATAGCGTAATTATAATCTTTTTTCTTCAAATTTTATATCAATGTAGAAATATTATCCAATAATGAGCAGTAAGAAATAAACAATCAAACACATACACAGTACACCAGTGTTTTATGTGGAAACCCAAATCAGGAGAAAACCACGAAATGCTTTTTCTTATATGTCTTGAAGAATTACATTCATTGGAAGCACCAACTTCCTTTGTTTTCCAGCTGCAACTGGAAGGAGGATCCAACCCCCTAGTTTCTCAGGCTACAACCTGAGGGAAGCTCAAACTCCCCAATTCTCTGCCTACAACCAGAAGGAGGCTACAACCCCCAATGTTCTCCGACTATAACCAGAAGGTGGCTACAACCACCTGTCCTTGCCCAGTCCTGCCACCTTGAAGTAGAATTAGAATGATGGAACCACTGTCACACTATCACTATGAGATATACCACTGTAAACCTGTACCAATAAATCTAAACCATGCATCAACCATGCATCAACCTGTACCTCAACCTGTAATCAACTTGTACCATAAACAAGTGCATCAACCATCCACCAACCTGTAATCAACCTGTACCATAAACAAGTGCATCCAACCATGTACAAAGTATGTACCAATCATGTGTCAACTACTCATAAACTATGACTCATCAATATGTACCAACGTCATCAACTATACACCTCATGTATGTGCACCAACTCATCAACTACTTGTCTCAACCATGTACTCAACATGTACCACAACCGAAAGCCCTCATCAATTTCATCATCCAAATTTGATTTGTAGCTCTGTAATAGACCTGGTGTATATGATCACATTCCTGCAAACCTTCCTTAACTTTAAAAACAAGAGACTAGCATTTTCATCAAACTTTTCTTTAGTCTCACATGCCTAGTTTTGGATTAGTCAACAACCCTAACTTGAAGTAATCATAACTTTGAACTTGTAATGTATAAATATCTGAAATGGATACACAATGTTCTTCAGTGTGTTTTATGCAATTCCTCCAAGTGTCACTACTTGGAACCTCTCATAAAAGGAGTTATAGCAAAAATGACATACCTTGCTAAATTCTGGCTTATTCTAGAGAGCGACATTGTAGAACGTGCCCCGCACAAAATATTTGATGAATTGATCTAAAAATATTACATAGAATACTACATACTGTACCCTAACCAACAAATGTTGTCTCACTAAATTGGGATCTGTTATGAAGAAGTTATGACATTTTTACCCGAAACACCTGAGTTTGACTAGTTTCAGGACTGACCACAAACCCTATTTTCCACGGAGTGTAACTCCCAAAATACAATGACCCACAAGATGAATTTTTTACCACAGATACTTGGATATGTTTTCTCACTTTCATAGAAATTTCAGGATCTGAATCATTATAGAAAAAAAGTTATAGTGAAAATGGTGAGATGACCTGTAAATAACATACCTTAGAAAACACCATCAAAATAATTTATCCTTCCTTGCATTTCGGCCTTCTTTTCTTCATTTTCCTCAGAATTTTGGCTTAGATATCATTTGATTACCTTAGACACCTATATATATTCAATATTCTCAAGTGTGATTCAAATGAGAGAGCCTTGCCTCTTATTTATACTCTCCAAGTAGCTTCCTTAAAAACATCTTCTAGGTCACTTGACCCACTTTCCTTATTTTAGGGTTCGGTCCACTTCTAAATTCTCCATTAAATTTATTATTGAAATTATTTATTTTGTATTCACTTTGAATTATAATACACTCATCACTTCACTTTATTATTTACCTTTTA